>PVKP010009351.1:0-68735 GCA_004027715.1 Plecturocebus donacophilus
GTTAAAGCCAAGATGGTCGCTCTCTGCTGAAGGTGTTGATGTGATGTCACTCTCTCCCGTCCAGGTGCCAGCCTTCCTGCCCACACTCCTACCTGCCGTCACAGGCCACAGCCATCATGCCTCGGAGTCAGAAGAGTAAGCACCGTGCCCGAGAGAAACGCCGAGACACCCAGGGTCAGCCTCAGGGTCTCACGGGTCCCCAGGCCACTGCAGAGAAACAAGAAGAGACCTGCTCTTCCTCTGTCTCTTCTCCTTATTGTCGGGGTGCTCATTGTAGGTCTCCTGATGCCTCTGTTCCTCAGGAGTCTCAGGGAGCTTCACTCACTGGCTCTCCTGATGCAGGTGTTTCATGCTCAAAATCTGATGTAGCTGCCAAGGGTCAAGGTGAGAAAAGTGCAAGCAGCTGCCAGAAAGCAGCCTTCATTCAGAGCACATACCAAGATCCTCTGAACAGGAAATAGTTAAGTGTGTTGGTGCAATTCCTACTGGAGAAGTATGAGAAGAAAGAGTCCATTTTGAAGGCTGACTTGCTGAAGCTTGTCAGCAGACAGTACAAGCAGCACTTCCCTGAGTTCCTCAGGAGAACCTCTGAGCTTTTGAAGGTGGTCTTTGGTGTTGAATGGAAAGAAATGGACTCCAGCAGTAACTGCGACATCCTTGTCAGCAAGGTGGGCCTGTCCAGTGAAGGAAGTCTGAGTGGTGATAAGATCTGAAGACAGGTCTTCTGATGACACTTCTGGGTGTGATCTTCATGAAAGGCAATCATGCCATTGAAGAGGAGGTCTGGGCTTCCTGAATGCATGGGGATCTATGCTGGGAGGAGGCCTATAATCTTTGGGAGCCCCGGAAGTTGATCACAGAAGATTTGGTGCAAGAAGAGTACCTGGAGTACCAGCAGGTGCACAACAGTGATCCCCTGTGCTATGAGTTCCCTTGGGTTCCACGAGCCCATTCTGAAACCAGCAAGATGAGACTCCTGTAAGCTTTGGCCAAGATCAATGACACTTTCCCCATTTCCTTCCCAAATCTGTATGAAGAGTCTTTCACAGATGAGGTAAAGAGAGCAATGAGCCTGAGAGCTGCATACAGAGCTGGCACTGTTCCCTTGGCCAGGGCACTTTATGGGACCACATCCTGTAGATCCTCCCAATTCTAGGGAGGTTTGAAGTAGAATGTTCACTTTATGTTAGAAGAGAGTAGTGAGCCATTTAAGTAGTGCAGCATAGTAGATGCTGGAGGGAACAAGCTGTGAATCTTTCTTTTTTCCAGTTATACCTGGGTAACCTGTAGATTTATCTTTGTTTTCATTATTATTTTACAAATGTTCTTTCTTTTAAGTGAAGATTTAAATTGTTTCACAATCTAAGTTTTTTAATGTCACAGATCACACATTTATTTCTGTTTGTCAACTTTAAGACTAAAAGGTTTGTTATTTTAAAACAACATTTTTAGTACAGAATAAGTTAATGTGGCATTGGAATAGGGATCTTCATAGAAATGTGAAAGAACCCAACAGCAAAATAGTTGAGATCACAAAATAGTGAAACAAAAGTAGAGTGGTTAATTTGTGTTTTTTCCTAGCCTTTTTGCTCATTGCTTGTAATATTAAATTATATAAACCTGTATTTACTTTGTTTATTCAAACTGGATGAGAAATTAAATAATAAATTAGACTTCCTGCTTACTGTTTTTATTATTTTTTAATTATTGTTTCCCAAGAAGTAATTGACTACCTGCTGTTTAGAAGGCTTCCTGATAGTACTAGCGATGGTAAAGAAAAGGAGATTCAGCTTCTGCTTGTAGAATTTTAGAGTCAAGCAGCAACTAACATATAAGGAAGATGATGACATTCCATCTCAGACATAAATGAGAATTAAAAAGAAGGGATAAGGAAGAGAAGATTTCACATGAATATAGTCAAATGTAAACTATCTGATGAAGGCAGTTCAGAGTATTAGAAAACGGCAAGTCTCTCGATGGGAGTTAATTTAAGGGAAGCTGCAGGTTGGGCTGCATGAGGCTGTGGGAGTGGTGAGCATGGGTCTGGCCCTCAGATGGTACCTCTCAGAGGTAAGAGACTATCCCTGAAATAGAAAGCAAGTCTTAAAAGTTATTTTGACACTGCAGGTATACCAGAAAGAAATCCCCAACTGGGATAGGAAGGGAAAGAGACCTGTGCAGTTGCCCCAGTTCACACACTGTGCCTTCCAGGCACATGATGTCCAGGGAGTTTCTGAGAAATATGTGTGATACTTCCTTTACATGAAATGCCAAAAGGCCACTGAACCATCACCCCTGTCATAGGCTGGGAGAGCCAGAGTCTGCTCCATTAAAAAGACATTTGAATTAGGTTACTTTGAGTGTAATTTTTCAAATTCTAAGAGAGGGTATGCTTTTTGGTGGTTATGAAGTTAATAAAAATAGGAGCAGTTTGGATGGAAAAGGGACCTGGGAAGTTTCTGGTTCCTACCACAAAAAAGGAATTTTGAGTTGACTCCAGTTGAAGAAGACAAGTCCACAGCCAAATTAAATAACAGATGCTCTAATGAGGAAACACTACTCAGTTTTACTGGCTTGGCAGCATTTCAGCAGACATGGATTTCTATGTTGTTTGGAGTATTCTCTAATTTCTGGAAATAAAATTCTGTGAGGGAAGATTGCTATCATCTTGGGTCAAAATACATTTAGTAATAATTACCATTCATTAAAGACCCAAACTTTGCCTAAAACCATGTCAGGTGATTTACATACAGTATATATACGCCTAAATTCTATAAGATGGCATAAGATGGGGATTATCAATTGACTTTGCAGGTAAAAAACTTACAATTTTTTCAAGTTCACAAGACTGGTAAGTGAGAGAACTAGACTAGACCCTGGATCTGAATTTCTCTAGATTCCACACTGTTTCACTTCTTCCAGCCTGAGGCAGACCTTGTGTTACTTATTTTCTGCTCACTACTTCAAAACATATTTCAGATGATACAAAGCAAGACTTGAAACCCCAAATATTGTTTTGGGATACATAGCCCAAGGGATAAGCAATAAAAAATACCAAAATGAATGCAAGGTGTGACTAAAGAAAGAGATATTTGTTGACAATATCATTATCTGCAATGTCAATGTCAGAAACCTCAAAATACTAGGGACTCACAAAATCATTTAACTTAGCCTCTTCACTGTAGAAAGTAGATATATTTGAACAGAAGTTACATAAGAAGCGAAGTCTGCCTAGTGACAAGAAGGGATGCATCGGCAATTGTTTTCTCTCTGAAAGCACACGTGTCCAGCACTTTCTGCTTTGTGCTTCAGCTTTCTCATCTCACATCATTCTTAGGACACATCCTATTCTCTGCAATGTTTGCAGAGGGAAAACTAATGAAGAGTTTGGAATTATGTGGCATTTCTCCAGAAGCCTCTAATAGAAAGTGTAGAAACCAAGATGAAGACTCTGATGAATGAGAACCAAAGAAACAAATACCCCATAGTAAATGGAGTAACAGAGATCAGACTGTGTCTTCTTTTAGACCTAGAAGATTGAAGCAGGGCTATTAGGCTATTTCTCACTTATTGTTCAGTGTTCTCAGGAACATAAGAGCCTTAGTCTACATGAGTGACCTAAAGTTGAAAGAAGAAACTCAAGGCCTGCAAAGAGTCAAGGTGAGGACCCTGAGTGAGGACTGAGGGAAGACCTCTACCCTCCAAGGAGCATGAATCTTGATGTAATCCCTGGGAGAGCATAGATAGAGGTGGCCTCAGGTGGCATTTCCTGTTTTCATTCTGGGGCCTCAAGGAGTGGGAATCTTGGTCTAAGGCTTTGAGACTCAAACAATAAAGGGAGATGTTCATACCCTGTGAGGAATCAAATGCAGAATCATGAGTGATGACTGAGAGGACCACAGATCCCAAAACAGGGAGGTGGCATAGAACCACCCCCTGCCATCAACCCTGGGAGGCCTTGGGCAGAGCTATCAGGCTGACTTCCACAAGAAGGGTTTTAGAGATGTGAGAGGTTAGTCTGAGGGGAGGGTCCTCAAGTGAACAAAAAGAGTCCAAGGCCCTGCCATGAGTCAAGGTGATGGTCCAGTGAGGACTTAGGAAACGTTTCACCTTCAGAACTAAGAAAACCACACAGAGCCCCACCATTACTGGCAGCCCTGGAATACATCTGCATTGTTGATATGATGTGACATACTTCCTCCTATGATGTCACAAGAAAGTAAGGAAGTTGGTCTAATGATTGCAAGTTAAGGTCAGCAGTTAGAGGATTTCCAGGTTCCTGCAGAGGCCACAGTGCATACCCTAATAACTGAGGGGACCACATACCCTGTGAGTGCGAACACACAGAATCCAACTGTTGCTCTCAGCCTTGGAAAAACAAGAACAGGTAAGAATAAATGAGAACAGATGAGAAGACCGTCACATTCCCCTTAGTGAAGGTTTCAGGGTTGTTCTGTCTTTAGTATGAGGGGATAGGCCATAGGGCAAGGGAAGGAGAAGTTCCAGACCACACCAGGGGTCAAAGCAAGTGCTGAAGGAACCATCGACCACTAGATAGAAGGGTTAAAAAAGAATCTGGCCCTACCCTGGTTTCAACGCTTGAAGGGCCAGGGTAGAGTTGTGAAGTGGATGCTTTCCACCACTTCTTTATGTCAGGTCTATGGGAGGTGACATCCTTAGTCTGAAGGTACAGTCGTCACCATGAAAATGAAGGGAGTTGGGCTCCTAGGCCCTATATGCCAATGTGAGGACCCCAAGTGAGAATTGAGGATCACAGAAAGGCCAGGACAGAAAATTATCCACTCAGCAGTCAGCACCGTGGGCACTCAGACAGCAGTGATATGCTGAGGACCCCCTTCACCTCCTTCTTCTGGGTACCAGGGAGGTTTGTGGTATAACTAAAGAGGAAATGGTTCTCATGACCTGCCACCAGTTGGCATGATTGTCTTCAATGTGAAGTAAAAGGACTCCTCAACTCAGAAGACTGGCAGCCATTATGTCACTTTAATATGCTTGAGGCAGGGCTGCCAGGCTAAAGCCTACGGTTCAATCTAACTTCTTCCAAAGGTTTCCCAAGGGACACACTGATCAGGAGAACAGAATTCCATTGGGTTCCTAGAGCAGTTCCATCAAGGAAAACGGGAAATGTTTTCATTATAACCATGGTGGAATTTCCATGATGAAGGTGCACAGACCCTCTCAACCTTCCACCTCCAGTGGGCCCTCTTGATCTGTTCTCCTATTCTTTCTCCTGCCTGCTGTCCTTTATCAGAATCATCATGTTTCAGGATCAGAAGATTAAGCTCCACATTTGTGAGAAGGCGGGTTTGTTAGAGGAGTTCCTGCTCTGCAAGTTCAAAATGAAACGGCCTGTTTTGAAGGAAGATATGCTGAAGATTGTTAGCCCAAAATACCAAAACCAGTTTGCTGAGATTCTCAGAAAAGTTTCTGAGCACATTGAGGTTGTCTTTGCAGTTGATTTGAAGGAGGTCAACCCAACTCATCACTTATTTGACCTTGTCAGCAAGCTGAAACTCCCCAACAATGGGAGGATTCATGCTGGCAAAGGGTTACCCAAGACTGGTCTCCTGATGACTCTCCTGGGTGTGATCTTCCTGAAAGGCAACTGTGCCAATGAGGAAGATATCTGGCAATTTCTGAATATGATGCAGATATATGATGGGAAGAAGTACTACTTCTATGGAGAGCCCAGGAAGCTCATCGCTCAGGATTTTGTGAAGCTAAAGTACCTGGAGTACCGCCGGGTACCCAGCAGTTATCCTGCACACTATAAATTCCTGTGGGGTACAAGAGCCTACACTGAAGCCAGCAAGATGAAAGTCTTGGAATATTTGGCCAAGATTGGTGATATTGCTCCAGGTACCTTCTCTTCACGATATGAAGAGGCTTTGATGGATGAAGAAGAAAAAGCCCAAGCCAGAGTTGCAGCCAAGACTGGCACTACTGCAGTGGCCGAGACTGTTTCGGAGCCAAGTTCAACAGCTTATCCCAACCCTAGTGAAGTCTGAAGCTTTCTTCATCCAGTCAAGCAAATACAACATCACCAAAAGGGATTGTTTTTGGAAATACAAAAGAACCTCCAGTAAAATAATTGGGACAATGAAATAAAAAAAAATGATAAAACATGATCAATCTTGATTTTCCTCATTCCTTTCAGTTTTTTGTTTTGTAAAATTAAATGATTTATACCTTGATATGTTTAGCTTGTTAAAAATGTAGGAGAAATTAAATCTTTATAAGTTAGATTTCTTGCTCACTGTGTCTCACATTCCCTAAACATCATTTGAGTATCTGGTTTTTGGAAGGTCCTGTGATAGTACTGGAGCTGTTCAGATAAAGACCCAGCTTCTGCCCATAGAATCTATGAGGCTAAAAGCTGCAGTCATATAAAGTAAATGTTGAGCCATCCTCTATGACTTACAGAAAAGTAGAAAGGATGAGTGAGAAAGGGATATTCCAGTTGAGAGCAGTAAAGCATAAATTTCATGAAGCAAGGCAGTTTGAGTTTTGGGAAATTGAAAGCCAAACAATGTGTTGAAACTTTTAAAATTAGCTGCATGGGGGTGCTAGACGAGGCTATGAAATTGGTAAGCAGAGGTCAGAACCCTTAGATGATGTGTCTCAAACTTGAGAGAGAAAACCGTTTAATGGAAAACTGCACTGTATTATAAAGCCCCAAATCAAGACCTAATACTATATACTGCCTTAGATTTTTCAAATGGCCTAAAGGGAAATTCCTCTCTACACTATGCACTTGCAGATTAGGTCCTTTAGCCAAACAATCATCTTTATTAACAGAAACAGGCACAGATCTCATTATCATTCCCTGGCAGCCTTCATAATTATTCACACAAGCCAATCACATCTTCCCATGCGAACTAGAGGTCACCTTTCCTTCTTGTCTACAAATCCTGCCTCCCAGAGACCTTATTCATTCACTCTGTTCCTGAGTGCAACCCTTGTGTGACCCTGTATGGTATGTGGTGTACTGCTACCCTGCCCTGTGAATATATGTGATTAATAAACTGCTGTTGACCTCATCTGTACAGCGCCCAGTATTGTGTGTTCGAATACCACATAACCATAATGTGGAAAATCCTTCCCCACCAATAAATAGGACACTACTAAAACATGCTCTTATGAATTCCTTTGGGATTATAGATAATCTAGGAAGAAATCTTTAGATTTGGACTAGTGGCTTACACAACAAAAGTTTATTTTCTCACAATTCTGGAGGCTGTAAGTCCAAGATCAAGATGCCAGCAGGGTTGGTTTCCTCTGAGGCCTCTCTCAGCTTGCAGAAGGCTTCCCGCTTGCAGCCTCTTTACATTGTTGTTCTTTTGTGTGTATGCATCCCTGGTATTTCCTAGTGTGTCCTAACCTCTTCTTTGCAGGACACCAGTCAGATTTTATAAAAGTACTCTAACGGCCTCATTTTAACTAATCACCTGTTTAAAGACTTTATCTCTGAATACGATCACATTCTGAGGTACTGGGGGTTAGGACCTGAGCTTGTGAATTTGAGGTTGGTTGCAAAATTCATTTCATAATAGGCTGGAGTGGGAGACATCTTTGCTCGTATCTCAGTGCTATAGAACACAATGCACAAGCTCCGTGTTCTATGCAAATTGTCTCCAGGGAGTGTACCCAAAATAAGAGTTAGATGCACAAAAGCCACTGTGTTGGCTTTTTTTTTCTTTTTACCTTGAACTAGAAGAACTAGATCCTACTACAAAAAGACATTCTAATTAGATTATTGTGAGCACAATTTGGCAAATTCTAACGGAGGGCTAGATTTCGATGGGAAAGAAATGAATGAAAATATAGGTGGTTTAGACGGAAGGGTGGCTGGGACACACTGAAGGAGTTAGTCCTTAACAAAATTCTAAAACATCTTAATTGTATCTAGATGGGGAAGAACCCCAACATCCAAATTAAATAATGGATGCCCTAGTGGAGAAAATCTAATTTTACTTGCTACAGCAAATTTTTGGCTGATTTGGTGTTGTTTGAGAGCATTGCATTTTCTCTGACATATCCTGGATTTTAAAAAAATCTCAGATAAGAGAATGGTATTGTCTAGGTAAAAATAATCATAAATAAATTTGATTCATTAAACACCTAACATTTTCCAGTGATTATGAAAGATTAAGTCTGAGTGACAAGGAGAAGCAGATCAGTGTGCGTTTTCTGACAGCCACCTCCTATCCCAGGCCTTCTGCCTTGTTCTTCAGCTTTCCCATTTCACATCACTCCACTTGGTCACAGACCTATTTTCCTCAGGATTTTTCAGGGATATGGCATTTCCCAGGAAGCTTTTCATTAAAGAGACAGGAGCCAAGGGTGTCAGGGCCTTGCTGCAAAGGGCTCTCAATGAAGTAAGGTTCTAAGAGGAGTCAAATTGAGAATCCTCTATGAAACTGATGGAACTACCCATTCCAGAACAGAGAAGGTACCATAGATGTCACCCCTGCAATCAGCCTTGAGAACCCTTTCGCTGGGGATCTGGGTAGCACTCACTTCCTCCTGTGGGTCACAGAAAGGTGAGGGACTTGGCCTAAGGCAGGCCACAATAGCACAAGTACAAGCAAGTGAGGGGTTTCAGGCTCAGGCAGGAATAAGAGTGAGAATACTGAATAAGAGAACCACTCCCCTCCGAAGTGTGCACTGGGCCTTCTCCCCCTAAAAGCCTGACCCCTGTTCTCAGCCTTGGGAGGCCCTGAACAGAGTAGGTAGGCTGACATATGTGCTCATTTCTGCCTCTAGCACCCCAGGAAGATGAAGTCCTTGGTAAAAGTACATGAACCCAGAGCAGCTGAGGGAGGAGGAACAAACCTTAGCAGCAGTCAAGGTAAGGACGCTTAGGTGGAAAATCCCATCAAGCCCTTATTTGCAGCTTCGTGAGTACCCAAACATGGATGTCAGGTACATGTGAGCTCTCCTTTCCTACTTGATGACACCGGGGAGCTGAGGGCCTTGGCCTCGAGCAGGCAGGGGACAGAGGGCTATTGTCAGCAAAGAAAGGAGTACCATACTCTTTAGGGAATCAAGAGCAGACACTTGAGTGATTTCTGAGGGGACCACTGATCTCAGAAGTGTACAGCAGCACAAAATCTGCTCCTGTCATCAACCTTGGGAGGCCCTGGGCCAGGCTGACTTCTTCAAGGAGGGTCTCAGAGATGTCAGGGCCTTGGTCTAAGGGAAGAATCCTCAAGTCAGCAAAGAAAAGCATCCCAGGTACAGCCATGAGTTAAAGTCAGTACCCTACATGAAGACTGAGGGAACCCCTGCCTTACTGGCACTCTGGGATGCCTGTGCACTGGTTACATGACTTCTACTCATTTCCTCCTATGATATGGGGATGGTTATTGGTAATGGTGGTGAGGGGTTTTGTCTAAAGTAGATGGTCTGGGGTCTGCAGTAGGAAAATTTTCAGGCATTTTTAGGAATTAAGGTGAAAACATGGTGTCAGAGGGGAACATCAAATCAGCCTTGGAAGACCACACGCAGGTGAGGTGGTGTCCATATCTTACTAGAGAGTCTCAGGAGATTCTGGTAGGAATAGAGAAGCCCTACGCCATGTCAAGAGAAAAAGGAAGGGTTGGGAGGACCACCACCATTGAATTGATAACAAAGTATCTGTGCCCCACCCTTGTACTCAGTACTTAAACGACCAGGGCAGGACTATCAGTCTGAGGCTCCTCCCTACTTCTTTATATATATATATATAAGCTAAGGCAGATGAAATATTTGGTATGTGGTTCTAGCAACAAGTTAGCAAAAGGGATGTCTTCCAGGTGAGTTCCTTGAGATCAGGTGAGTTCCTTGAATGAGAACTGGAGACCCAAGCATCCCATGACAGAGAGACCTCCACATAGCTCCCAGTGAGGTACCCCCTGACAGAGATGGTGGACTGAGAAGTTCTTACACTTTACATTCTGGGGTCTCAGGGAGGTGCTGGCTTTGGTTTGAGGTGTCAACTTCAGAGCAGCAGAAGGGAGGGGAACCAGGGACCAGCAACAGTTGATATGATGATTATGATTGTGAACGTAGAAGACCCCCACATTCCAAAACAGAGAACCCCCATTACCAACCTCTGCCACCATCTCAGTACACCTAAGGCAGAGTTGGCAGACTGCAGCCTAAAACTTACTCTAACTTTATCCACAGGGTTCTCAGCGGGCAGGCTGACCAGGAGAACAGGAGCTCCATGGGTTCCTAAACCAATGCTCTTGGAAACCTGTAGAGGTAGCCTTTGTTAAAGCCACAGTAGTTTCTCCATGCTGCTGGTGCTCACACCGTCTCATTCTCCCTCCTTCAGGTGCCCACATTGCCAGCCATGCCACCCACACTTTTTCCTACTCTGCCTAACCAGAGTCACCATGTCTTGGTATCAGAAAAGTAAGGTCCATGCCCATGAGAAACGCCACCAGACTTGAGGTAAGACTTGGGGTAATGGGGGTACTCAGGCAATAGCAGTGGCAGCAGAAGAGTCTCCTCCATCCTCATTTCCTCTTTGTGTAGGCATTACTGAGAGCCTACCTACTGCTGTGTCATGTAGCACTTTGAAGGGGCCTCGGAAAGACTCACCCACCTCTACTTACATAGGCATCTTTTGCACTAGAACTGATAAAGTTCCCAATGGCCAAGATGAGGAAGAGAAAAGTACAGCTGAGGCCCCACTTTCCAGTGAGAACTCACGCAGAGACTCTCGAATCAGGAAGGTTATGTTGTTGGAGCACTTCCTGCTCTACAAGTATAAAATGAAACAGTCAGTTACAAAGAAGATATGCTGAAGGTTGTCAACTAAAAATACCAAAATCAGTATGCTGAGATCCTCAGAAGAACTTCTGATTGCCTTTGCAGTTGATATGAAGAAAGTCAATTCAACCCATCACTTATATGACATTGTTATGACCTTGTAAAGCTAAAAATTTCCAACAGTGGGAGGGTGCATGGTGGCAGGGGGTTACCCAAGACTGGTCTCCTGATAAATCTCCTAAGTGTGATCTTCATGAAGAGCAACTGGGCCCCTGGGGAAGACATCTGGAAATTCCTAAATATGATGTAATCATATGCTGGGAGGAAGCACTACATCTATGGAGAGTTCAAGAAGCTCATCACTCAGGATTTGGTGAGGCTAAAAAGTACCTGGAGTATTACTCAACAGTGATCCTGCATGCTATGAATTCCTTTGGGGTTCAAGAGTGCATATTGAAACCAGTAAGATGAAAGTCCTGAAGTTTTGGCAAAGGTCAGTGATACTGTCCACAGTGCCTCCACATCCCATTATGAAGAGGCTTTGTAAGATGAGGAAGAGAGAGCCCAAGCCATAGAGGCAGCCACACCTGGTACTACTGCCAAAGCTAGTGCAGTTTCCAGAGCCATATGTCCAGCATATCTTCCCACCCCTATTGAGGTCTGAGGATTTTTTATCATCCAGATAAGAAGATATGACATCATAATAGAGATTTTCTTGAAAATATAAAATAACCCCACAGTAAAATAAGTAGGGTAGTACAATGGAGAAAAAATTCAAACATGATTAGTCCTTGTTTTCCCTAATTCTTCTTAGTCTTTAGTTTTGTAAAATTAACTGATTTATGCTTTGCTTTTCTTAGCTTATTCGCTAAAGTGGAAAAAATTAAATCTTAATAAATTAGGAATTAGACCTTGTGTTCACTGGCTCTTCTAGTGACCAAAAATTAATTGAGCATCTGCTCTTTGGAAGGCTCAGTGCTGATACTGGAGATACTCAGATAAAGACCAGATAAAGACTCAGTCCCTGCTTATAGAAGTTTTGAGCCCACAGCTATGATTATTTAACTGCCCTCTATAACCTATGGTTAAATTAAAAATTATGAGTGAGGATGAGAGTGTTCCTTATGAGAGCAACCAAGAGGGAATTCCCTAACCCATGCAGTTTGGGGCTTTGGAAAACAGCAAGTCCTCAGTGGAATGTAACTTTCATTTAAGCTGGTGGGCTAGTTGAGGTTCTGAAGTGATGAGTAGCAACCATACCCTCGATGGGTGTGCTTCACAGTTGACAGATGAAAACCTGAGAGTTAGTGTACTTGGGCTTCTATAAACAAAATACCACAGTCTGTGTGGCGTAAGCAACATAAACTGATTTCTCACAGTTCTAGAAGCTGGGAAGTCCAAGATCAAGGAGCCAACATATTCAGTTCCTAATGAGTGTACTCTTCCTGGATTGCATAAAATCACCTTTTCTGTGTCTCTTCACATGGAAGGGAGAGAGAGAGCTCTAGTCTCTCTTCCTCTTACAGAGATACTAATTATAATATAGGGCCCCTACCCTTATAACATCAACTAAATGCAATTTTGTCTCAAAGGCCCCACCTTCAAATATCATAACATTGGGAGCTAGGGCTTCATTATATGAATTTTGGGGGAATACAAAGTTCAATCTATAATAGAAAACTGTTTCTATTCTTGAGATTGTAGGTAAACCAGAGACAAATCTCCACGTGGGCAGGGCAGGAAGTTGTACTGTGTTCTAGTTCCAGTGCAGGTAAATGTAGTTTGCAAATTAGGTGTTCTAAACACATGTTCTGCAAGGAGTTTCTAAAGATAAGAATAATAATCCTTTGAGATGAGATGCATCAAAGCGACTATGTTGGTAGTTTTTACTTTGAACTGGGAGAGCTAGATCCTGCTACATTAAAAAGGCGTTTTGATTTTGAGGATATCTGACAAACTCTTAAGAGAGGGCTAGATTTTGTTAAGGGTATAATGAATGTAAATAAAGATGACTGGGGATGGAAGGGCGCCTGAGAGGGATACAGGAACTTGTGTCTTGACACCAATTTTAAGAGCCTAAGTTACATCTAGCTGGGGAAGACAATGCCACAACTGAATTCAGGTGTCCTCATGGAGAATATTTACATAGCTTTACTTGCTAGGGAGAATTTTTGGATGATTCTTTTGTACAAGAGTATTCCATATTCTCTAACATCTCCTGGAAAAAAAAAAAACTTCCAAGTGTGATCGATGCTATCATATTGAGTCAAAATAATAATATTAAAAACTGCCATTCTTTAAATATTGGGTAATATATTCCAGCCATCTTGCCATGTGGTTAATATGTAGTACATACATTCTAATAGTCTTACAATATAGGGCTTACCAAATTCATTTGGCAGATAATAAACTTGCAATTTTCTCAAGTTCACAAAACTGGTTCATGGCAGAGCTAGAACTAGAGCCCTGGTCTGAATTTGTCTAGAGCCTAAACTATTCCACTCCTCCCACCTGAGACAGACTTGCTGCCTCTTAGTGAATCTTTTAATCTCACTATTTCAAAATGTATTTCAGGCAGGAAAAAAAAAAAAAAGGAGACACTTGCATCCAAAGTACTAAAAGCAGGCCTACAAAAGGTAGGTAAATGTGAGAATAAATCAAACTTTGGGGATTGTCTTTAAACTTCATTAACCTAGGATCCTGCTGCTTTGAAGCCCATGGTAACCTTGAGAACTAACTCTGCTCAGGAGTTATTTCATCCAGCTCTTGCTGTTTCCATCATTATAATACCTTTCTCTTGAAATTTCTCCAGTGTGCACTCTTAATTCTGGATCCTGATCTGCTGGCCAACAATTCAGTCTGCATCCTCCTCTGAAGGCTATTATTTGTTCACATGATTTAGAGCATTCAGACTCCTTAGTAGACACTTCCTTCACTATGGATGCGTATCAACTTTTTATTCCTATTTATATGATAACTTGGAGATCTTCCTCCTTCCTTTCTTTTTATATTTTTTTTGAGATGGAGTCTTACTCTGTTGCCAGGCTGGATTGCAGTGGCCCAATCTCAGCTCACTGCAACTTCCGACTCCCTGGTTCAAGCTATTCTCTTGCCTCAGCCTCCGAGTAGCTGAGATTACAGGCACGCACCACCACGCCCAGCTAATTTTTGTATTTTTTTTAGTAGAGGCGGGGTTTCACAATGTTGGCCAGGATGGTCTTGATCTCCTGACCTCATGATCTGCCCGCCTCAGCCTCCCAAAGTGCTGGGATTACAGGCGTGAGCCACCAGCCCAGGCCTTCCTTGCTTTCTTACTTTTTCTAGTTTTTTTAAATGTTTCTTTTAAAAGATAGTTTAAATAGTTTCTGAGTATGAGTTTATGAATCATGTTGTTTACACATTTATTGCTGTGTATCGAGTTTAAAAGTAAGAGGTTTTATATTCTGTAAAACAAGTTGGGAAACTTTCCATCTCATTTTGTGATCCAGAACATGATAATATGGCACTGAAATAGGTATTTCTCTGGAAATGTGAGATTACTCAGCAATAAAACTGTTGGGTTCAAGAAAGAGAGTAAAATATGTGCCACAAAATCAGATTTTTAGGCCTTTATAAGGCCTTTGATATAAATAAACTCATGTCCAAACAATAACAAAGAAATAGAGCAAAATAAAGTTAAAAAATTGTCATTTCTTGTCTTCTCTATTATTTTTAGTCTGCTTGTCAGTAAAATTAAATGATATACATCTGGATTTTCTTACCTCATTTAAGAATTTAGTAGAAGTTAAAACTTAATAAATTAGATACTGTGCTCATTGGCTCATTTATTCCCTTAGCATTAATTGGGCATCTGCTCTTTGGGATACACTGTCCTGTTGCTGAAAATGTCAGGATTTTCATGTCTAGGAGTAATAGTATCACAAGGAAGATTGTGTGATATGCTAGACCAGAGGGACAAATAAAAAGAGTGAAGAGGGTTGTGGTCCACATGAGTGCAATATAGTGGCAGTTAAGTGTAAATGCCTCAAGGCAAGTCTGTTCAAGGGGAAACTGCAAATTCATCAGAGTGACTGAAGTTTAAATTTAGCTATGTCATGGGGAGGTAGAACTTTGGGAATGGGGAGCAAGGGTCAGCCCTTTAGATAGCATGTCTCAGAGATTAAATCTTGGAATGAAAAGTGGCCCTCCTAAATAAACAGTAAAGAAACATACCTTTGCTAGAGTCAAGGTAGATGTTCTGGATCCTTTCCCATTGCATTTGAACAGTTTGTGAAGTAGTTGTTTTACCTATATCTTCTCAAATGATTTCCTTAAAAATAAGTGTTACACTCTTTTGAGCTGATCTTGGAAACCAGTTGGCTGGCACTTTTTCCTTTGGCTTGAGGAAGTCCAATTCAAGTACATAGCAATAAAATAATAATTTTTTGAATATAATTTGGCAAGGGCTGAGTTTTCGGTGGCTGTGAATTGAATGGCAATTGGGATGGTTTGCTGGGAGCGAAACAAAGAATAATATAATAGTATCTGTCCCCTTAAACAACTACTAGGTCATTCGGGTTGCATTCAGATTGAAAAAATTGGCCAATATTCAAAGTAAATAACTTTCTCTCTGGTGTTTAGTTCTATTTGTCAAGTAATAATTTTGACTCTTGGTATTCTGGGTCCTAAGTACCTCAGATTTCCTGAGAACTGCTCAATAGTTTTTTAAAAAATTCTGGAAGGTAAGGTAGGAATCAGCACCAGTAGTGGTAACAACTTTCATTTACTAAAGGTTAGTATATGTGGAGAGGTTGGCTAGGTTATTTGCATTTACTATCTCTGACTTTTCCAACAGTCTTACAAAATGAAGCTATTTTTTCAGATGAAGAAGTCAAGACCCAAAGCTTTGGAAATTTCCCCAATATTGCATAGCTAGTAAGTGACAAAGGTTTGACTGTTCTAATCTGTGTAGATCTCAAGCTGTCTCCACTCTTCCCAGCCTGAAGTAGTCTTTGTGTCTCCTCTTTAAGTGCTCGTCCCATTATTCATAATATCTCATATAAGATAAAAATAACTCTGTTGCCATCATTCTAAAAGCAGGCCTAAGGAGGGTGAAATAAATGTAAATAGAAATAAAACACAATTTGGGGATTGTCAATTGGATTCATTTACTCGGGATCTTTCTGGCTTCACACGAGGGTTCCTTGAAAGCTGATGTTCCAGCAGCTGTATTTTATCCATATGTGGCACAATATCACATTACAGGACCCTTCACCTCAGCATTCCCCTTGTGTTTTTCTGTCAAATTATATATCTTGACCTGCTTACCAGCTCTTCTTCACAGCCTCTTCCACTGCCCGCAATGAAAAAAAATAAATCAAAATCACCTGTCTTCTCTCTAACTCAGAGGTTTCCTGCTCTCTGAAGATGACCCTTATTTGACCCATCTCAACTATGCCCCATCTCAACCCTATAACAGCCCCATTCAATGTAAAAGTTTGCTTTGGAGAATGAGGTTTAAATACCTGAACATATCTTCTCCCCAGGTCCATTTGTGTAAATTTCCTTATAGTTTAATCTCCCTAGTCTTGTTTTTTTCAACCTTGCACATAAGCCATGCATAGTGATGGAGCCATGAGGTATGACAGCAGGATACTCAGCAAGCCTTCCCTCACTATCCTCACCACCACCTCATACCAGCCTGTGTTAGATGTGCATACTCTATATTTCCTCAGTACATCTCCTTGTTAGTTGAATGTATTCACAAAATTAGAGAAGGTTTTTTCTGAAACCTCACTGATATTTGCATCTTATTTCCTTTCAGAAAAAAACAATTCATTCCTACTGAGTAGTTACCATGCTGCAGACAGTTTATCTGGTTCGTGTTATATATTTCTTACAACAGACCTATGAGGTCTATACTATTATTATGCCCTGTTTAGAAATTAGAAACTAAAGCTCAATCATTTATCTTCACAATAACCTTTATTTTTTCTTCCTTCTATTAGCTGTGGGTGTAGTTAGCTCTTATTTTCCAATTTGTGGCTATTATCCTTTGTTGATCTGTATGTCAATTCTTTTTCCAGTGCCATACTGTCTTGATTACTGTAGCTTTACAGTAGGTCTCAAACTCAGGTACTGTCTATACTTTGAAGCTGTTCTTCTTCAATATTGTGTTTGCTATTCAGGGTAATTTCTCTCTACATATGAAATATAGAACTAGTTTGTTAATATTTACAAAATAACTTTCTGAGAATATGACTGGGATTACACTGAATTTATAAAGTTGGGAAACTGACATCTTGACAATAATATCTATCCATAAAAATAGAATATTTTTCCATTTTTTTGTTCTTTATGATTTCTTTCATCAGAATTTTATAGCTTTTCTCATATAGATCTTAGACATATTTTGTTAGATTTACACCTACAGATTTCAATTTTGAGCTATTATGTCAATGGTAATGTGTTTAAATTTCAAATTCCACTTGTTCATTTCTTTTATTTAGAAGAATGATCGATATTTGTATTTTGACCTTATATCCTGAAACCTCGGTGTAATCATTATTTCGTTCCAGTAGGGTTTTTGTTGATTATATTTTTTTACATAAGCAATCATGCCATATGTGAACAAAGACAGTTTTCTCTCATCCTTCTCAATCTCTATACCTTTTATTTTCTTCCCTTACTTGTATATACCCTTTCTGTATTTTAGCAAGTATAGCTGTTCTTCACTTTATGATAGGGTAACATTCCAATAAACCCATCATAAATTGGAAATATGAGTTGAAAATATATTTAACACCTAACCTGTGAATCACCATAGCTTAGCGTTTTTCTTTCTTCTCCCCATGTCTGCTGATAGCTTAGCCTTGCTTATCTTAAATGTGTTCAGAACATTTACATTAACCTACAAACGAGGAAAATCATCTAATTCAAAGCCTATTTGATAATAAAGTATCAAATATCTCATCAAACTTATTGAATACTGTACTGAAAGAAAAACAGAATGGCTACATGGACACTCAAATTACAGTATCTACTGAATGGGTATAGCTTTGGCATTGACATAAAGTTGAAACATTGTAAGTCAAGCCATCATAAGTCAGGGACTATATATACTTTCAATACATTGTTCAAAAGTAGTGGTGAGAGGTGCTTTTTGCCTTATTGCTGATCTTAGCAAGAAAGCTTCTCATCATTATGTATCATGTTAGCTGTAGGATTTTTATAGACGTTCTTTACCAAATTGAGGAAGTTTCTCTTTACTCCTAGCTTACTGATTTTTTTTATATATAATGAATGGGTGTTGGATTTTATCAAATGCTATTTCTGCATCTGTTAATATCATTATGTAATTTTATTTTCCTCTTCGTCTGTTGATGTGATGGGTTATATTACTGGATTTTCAAATGATGTATCAACAGCATACCTGAGGTAAACCCTGTTTCTTAGAATACAATTCTTTTTATACATTATTTGCAGAGCATCAAACTGTGTGAGGCAAAACTGAACTACAAAAAGAAATAGATGAATCCACTTTTATGGTTGATGACTACAGCACCTTTCTATCAGAAATGGACAAATCTAGCAGGCAGAAAATTAGTAAGGACATAGCTGAATTCAACAGTACTATCAATTAACTAAATATATCTGACATCCATAAACTACCTAATCTAACAGCAGAATACACACATTCTTCTCAAGTTCACTAGACCACATTCTGAACCCTATAAACACCTCAAAAATCATTGTATGCACAACAGAATTAAACTGAAATCAATAACAGAAAGATAATTGGAATATCCAAAAATGCTTGGCAGTTAAGCAAAGGATCTTTAAGTAACAAATGGATCAAAGAAGAAATCTCAAAATACATTTTTGAAAATATTTTGAGGTATATGAAAATAAAAACACAACTTAGAATTTGTAGACTGAATTTAAAGCAGTACTTAGATGGAAATTTATAGCATTGAATATACATATTAGGAAATAAGAGATAAAAAATAATTTAAGCTTTTTTTTTACCATAGAAACTAGAAAAAGAAGAATACATTAGATTGAAAATAAGCAAAAGAAAATAAATAATAATTAGAGCAGAAATTAATGAATTTGAAATCAGGCAATCAGTATAGTTTTACAACTAATCCAAGTACATTTTCAAATAATTCTATATCACCTCACAGATAGTACAAGTATCTTTTAATAACAAAGTATTACTTATTCCTCCCTCCCGTCTGTTATCATTTCTACCATTCATTTCACTTATATATAAGCTATTATCATTGAATACACTGTTGTTATTATTTTGAACAAATTGATATCTATTAGACAAATCAAAAATAAGAAAAATAAAAAGTTTTTATTTTACCCTCACTCACGTAGTGATGACTCTGTGTAGGGACTCCAACCTCTCATTTCTTTTCTGCACTGCCCTAGCAGTAGTTTCCCATGAGGACTCCACCCCTGAAGAAAATTACTGCATGGACATCCAAGCATTTCCATACATCCTCTGAAATCTAGGCAAAGTTTCACAAACCTCGGTTCTTGATATCTGTGTGCCCACAGGCCAAAGGGCACATGTACACCATCAAGGCTTGGGACTTGAACCCTCTGAAGGAACAGACTGAGCTGTAAGTTAGCCCATTTTAGCCATGGCTGGGATGCAGGGTGCCAAGTGTCAAGACTGCACCAAGCAGCAAGGCACTGGGCCTGGCCCAAAAAACCATTTTTTCCTCCTAGGCCTCCAGATCTGTGATGGGAAGGGCTGCCATGAAGACCTCTGACAATGCCCTGGAGACATTTTCCCCATTGTCTTGGTGATAAACATTTGGCTCCTTGTTACTTACACAAATTTCTGTAGCTGGCTTGAATTTATCCACCAAATATGGGTTTTTCTTTTCTGTTGCATTGTTCAGGCTGTAAATTTTCCAAACTTTTATGCTCTGCTTCCCTTCTAAACGTATGTTCCAGTTTTAGATCATCTTCGCCAAGTTCAAAGTTCCACAGCACTCTAGGGCAGGAGCAAAATGCCTCTAGTATCTTTGTTAAAGCATAGCAAGAGTGGTCTTTGCTCTAGTTCCCAATATGTTTCTCATCTCCATCTGAGACCACTTCAGTGTGGACTTTTTTGTCTGTATCATCATCAGCATTTTGGTCAAAACCATTCAACAAGTCTCTAGGAAGTTTAAAACTTTCCCACATCTTCCGGTCTTCTTCTGAGCCCTCCAAATTTTTACAACTTTTGCCTGTTACCAGTTCCAAAGTCATTTCCACATTTTTGGGTATCTTTATAATAGCACCCCACTCTCTACCAGTTTATTGTTTTAGTCCATTCTCAAGCCAGTATTAAGAAATATCGAAGATTGAGTAATTTATAAAGTAAAGAAGTTTAATTGACTCACACAGCTCATCATAGCTAGAGGCCTCAGAAAACTTACAATTATGGTGGAAGGCTAATGAGGAAGCAAAGTACCTCTTCACAAGGCAACAGGAAGAAGAGTGGATGCAGGGAAAATATCAGATGCTTATAAAATCTTCAGATCTCATGAGATACTTATTATCAGGAAAACAGCATGGGGAAAACCACCCCACAATCTAATTACTTCCACCTGGTCCCACCCTTGACATGTGGGGATTACAGGAATTACAGTTCAAGGTGAGATTTGGATGGGGACACAGAGCCAAACCATATCAGTAAGATTCTAAGTTGGTGAATTTTTTCTCTCAACACTAAATATTTCACACCACTGATATATTCTGAGGAAATGTCAAATGTAACTCTCATCTTTGCTCCTCTATAGGTATGATTTTTTTTCCTCTTTTAGGATTTTTTTCTTGGTCTTTGATTTTCTGCAGTTTGAATATGATATGCCCAATTGTTTGTTCGTTTGTTCTTTTCTTTCTTTCTCTACTTCTCTCTTTCTGTTCTTTCTTTCTTTCTCTTTTCCTCTTTCTTTCTCTCTTTCCCTCTTTCTCTCTTTCTTCATTTTGTTTGGTGTTCTCTAAAGTTCCAGGATCTATGGTTTGGTGCCTGCCGTGAACTGAATGTGACCTCCCCAAATTCTTAGGTTGAAAATTAATCCCAATGCAATGATCTCTCTCTCTCTCTCTCTCAGTGTGTGTGTGTGTGTGTGTGTGTGTGTGTGTGTCTGTGTGTATGCATGTGTATGTGTATGTTTGTGATTTGTGTATGTGTGAGTTGGAACATGCCTTCTACAGTCAGTCTGGCAATTTACAACTCTGCCTATATTTCTCCTCCTGCTTGTACAGAGCATAAAGGTAAGCCTGAGGTGAGAGGTTAGGGGCTCTTAGGTAATTTTTTTTCAGCTCTAGGCATGCATGTGGCCTTCTAGATTCCCAGAAATATGTGGTAGTTTTTCAAAGCATTTATTCCAAAAAGCCACTCTCTTCTTCTCATGCTTTTTGTTTATTCTTTGCCCCACCTGTTAGCCCTTGCCTAAGGTGGCAGTGACTAATATATTTGCTGTTAAGTGATTTTGACACCTGCTCCAGAAGTGTTTCTACCCTAAAAGAGCTGTGATTTAGGAAAAATAAAGAGTCCTTTGAGCTCATCCTTCAGGGAGTCAGAAGACAGGCAAAAACAACTATAATTTCCTGAAAACAGCATCTGTTTTGCCATCTCTGGCATGAGGAATCCAGATGGGGAATGCAGACTCCCATCCTCAAGGCCACCCCTGACTATAAAAGCCAGCAATAGTTAAAATTTCACAAATGTCTCCTACTAAGATTGTGCCATCTTTTCTTGATTAACCATTTTCCCTGGTTGTTGTAAACCTGTGATTAATTTCCAGAGTTCTAATAAAATTGATTTTGATGGTTTCTGTCAATATATTAGAAGTGTTGTTTAGGAATAGACTTTTGGAGTTCTCTAGTCCACCATTTTCACTGACTTCACTTCAATCCCCTATTTTTAAAAAGAAGCAGCCTTAACTTCTATGATTGTGAAGTGTTTCACAATGTATATTTTATTTCTCTCCACGTTTGAAATGGCAATGGAAAAAGGCTTGTATATTGCTGTCTCAAAAATAAAAAAAAATTGGCTGAATAATACTATGTACATAATAGGATAGAAATCTCATGTAAAAATAACTAGTTGATTTTTACTTCCAGCTAAATAATCAGATAAAAAATTTAACTCAATCACTGGTAAGTATAATTATTTTATTCTACATAAATAAATTTTGGATTATAAGTGTGGAATGATCTGAGTTAAAATATTTCTACATAGGAATTATTTTTGAATGTAAACAAAAGTGAAGGCTTTTATGATTGATTTTTAGCTTTTCAGTATTCTTTCTGGTCTCATTGAATTAACACTTTAAAAGATCAAAGTTGTTTAAGAAATGTACATTCCCTTCTGCAATAATATTTAAATAATAGAGTATTTAAATACATTTTTTCATGATTATACGTTATCTTTGAGTTATTAATATTTAAATAATACAGTTTTTAAATACATTTTTTCATATGATTATATGTTATCTTTGAGTTATTTGTTCATCAGTATTAATATTCTTGAATTAATAACACATTTTAAAATTTAGACCCAATAAATGTATACCTCTGTGGCTTGCAAAATGTTACACAAAATTAGAAATGGCATTCATATTTTAACTTGCATTCATAATCACATAGCCCATGGAATGGTGAACTTCTTAGTTTTCCTTGGAAATCTATGATAAAGCTTCCAGGTGAGCAGAGCCAATTAACATAAATCAAGAATCCTGTCTAGAATACCACGTATATGTAATTATTAAAAAATAAAATCTTTTAAAATACTGATTTCAATTATAGTAATATATAATTTATGATGGCATTTAGCCTTCTGCATGTACACCAGATAGCAAAATAATAATACTCATTCTTACGAAGAATGTATATTGTGAATACTAATCAGAGTCCCATTAGAATTAACAAGTACAATTCCTTTCATTGCATGAAAAACTGAGAAAACTGAAATTTAAGGCACAGTGTTAAAATACTGCATGGATCTATGCCACCTGCTATCCATGTATATGATACTATTATTAAAGCAATATTTGGAAATTTAAGAGTTTGGCATATGAGTATTGTAGGGGTAGTTGCCATTATAGTAAGATTAGTTTTGAATCAAATGTGACTAGTTCATGATATGGTCCAGTGGTGTATAAAATTTATTTTAGAGAAACAAATTTCTTTGGACCAATGCATAAAACAGAAGCTAAAATTTCTTCTTTTGACTTCCATTCATGTGACCATAGTGACTAAAATTCTTCCAACCCTCAAATTACTAATTCGTTTTTAGCTTTTGCAGATGGGGACTTATTCATTTTGCAAATAAGAGTTACTTGTCTTTTGAATTTCATTTTACATAGCATAATTCTATATAGCTGAGGGAATTTTCTGTAATTAATTACAGAAAACTAAGGGTAAATAAATTTCTTAATAAAAATCTTTAAAATGAGATGGCACACTGTATTTTATAAAATGAAAGTACTGTGCTGAATATTATGTGGCTATATAATATATTTTAAGTCAGATCATCCCACACATATAATCCAAAATTTATTTATGTAGACTAAAATAATTATACTTACCTGTGATTGAGTTAAATTTTTTATCTGATTATTTAGCTGGAAGTAAAAATCATTAAATGGCTGAGGTAATAAAAGAAAGAATGAATTACTGTCTTCTATTTTGTAGGCTTTGCTAGGATATTGTGAAAATAACAAAAATACCACAAATTAGAATTCCATTGAATTATCTTACACAATAATTAACAATGCTTCCAATAGATTTTAATATATTGATACTTAGCTTGAACATTCAAATAAGATTAAACAACATACATTATCTTTTGAAAATATCTCTATTCCCAGTGTACAAGACAGCATAAGGCATATTATCAATACTCAATGAATGTTTAAAGACAGGAAAATCAACAGAATAATAGCATTATATGTTGAATTATAGTTGCTATTACTGTGTTAAATCACATGCTCTTGGAAACTGGTTATTTTTGCATGAGATTTCTGTCAATTCTTTAAACAGAATATTAACTTAATCAGCTCATCACATTATCCTTCCAAGCCAGATAACAGAAAAAAAATAATACTATGTAGAACAAATGAACACCTTTAACTTTTAAGAACAATAAAATCCATAGAATGTGAGAAGTGAACAGGGACCATAAAAGTATTAACAAGTAGACACACTTCAAATCCTCTCCTTGCCTTGTATTCTCTAAAATAAGGAATTTTAGATAACAGCAAAAATTCAGTTAAAAAAACTCAGGACAAGCATTTATAAATTATACTTCTGGACTGTGAGGTCAGTGCTTGGGTTAAAAAAACTGATGTTAAATAATCTTTCAATGTGGAGCAAAAGTACTGGCTATGTACATAAATTCTACTTTTTGTTTTGGGTTATATAGTCCTGAAATGCTCGGAGATTTTTGCTGATGAATATTATTTTATGTTACTATTTTAAAGTATATTTGTTAGATCACAAATTTCATCAGATACCTCATTTTGTTTTACTGCTTTGCAAGCATTACTACTGTCATGAGAAATAGTGTTTAATTACTAATTATTCTCTAAATTGTTCAGGCAGTTAAATGGACATCTGTGACATCTAAAACACTAAATAATAAGTTAAGACATTAAAATTCAAAAGGTGCAAGAAATAAGCGTGTATACTGCTTTGTCCAAACTTTGGCAATGGAAAGAATAGAAATGTGATGAAGGCTGTCAAAATTCCAAGATTTTTTTGACTACCAAAGTGGAAAGAACAGGAAGAATAACTAAAAACTATGATTCTTCATATTATTGCTGATATCTGGGTAACAATGCTAATCAGAGGTTTCCATTAGTCATAATTCTAAAAATTGAGGCTGGAGTTTTATTTTCAGGTTATAGTCATTTTAGGATTTTTTTTAAAGAATAACGATTTAAGTTAATAGTTAATATACTCGATGGAGGGTGTAAGATTTCAAATCAGTCAAATCAAGTCATTGTTTTAAAACTCTATCTAAATCACATACATGTCTGTATATTTGTGTGCTTCTTAAGTAATGAACTCTATATTTCCATCTACTTACTGTTTAACTTCAAGTAAATTAAGCTATGTCTCTGAGTCTCAGTTTCCTCATCCATGAATCATAGTTACTATCATACTGCTTTCATGAAGATGGAATGCAATAATGTAGCAAAGATACTACTATCTTGATGGCTATGGCTGAGATCATGCTATATGTTTATCAAATCCATGTTCATTTTCTTTTCCTAAGTACACAGGAGTGCTACATTTCTCAGCATTCCACAATACTGTGTTTTAGAGAGAGGAATGCAGGCAGAAGTGTAAAAGTGATATTTACCACTTCCAAGCCTGTTCAAATACCACATGCAAATATCCAGTTCATTTCCCCCTCCCCTCTCCTATAGTAACAATGAATGGCCAGCATTACCTTTAGTGCAGCTGCAAGTTAGCAGACCCTTCATCCACCTAGTTCTTTCAGACCCTTTTTGGAGTAGTGTTGGTCATAAAATGTGTGCAAAAACAAACATTTTTAATGCTAATACACTGAGGTCTTGAGTTTTTTTAAATATGGCAGTATAGCTTATCATAAGCCATACTGACTAATACAGTAGACAATATTCAAATATTATTTCCCTTCATTTCGTCTTTTCTTAGATAAGGAAAATTAAACCTAGTATCTTAATTAGATTATAATTATCCCTTTAACATAGGCACTGTATTAGTTTATTCTTGCATTGCTATAAAGAACTACCTGAGATTGAGTAATTTATGAAGAAAAGAGGTTTAATCAACTAACAGTTCCACAAGCTGTAAAGGAAACATGGTTGTGAAAACCTCAGGAATCTTACAATCATGGCAGAAGGCCAAAGAAGAAGCAACCACCTTCTTCAAATGGTGTACAGGAGAAAGAGAGGGGGCAGTGCTACATACTTTTAAACAAGACCTCATGAAAATTCACTCACTATCATGAGAACAAGGGGAAAATCTAACCCTATGATCCAATTACCTCCCACCTGGTCTCTGTCCCAATATTGGGGATTACAATTCAACATGAGATTTGAGTGGAGACACACAATCTAACCATATCATTCCACCCCTGGCCCCTCTCAAATCTCACGTCCTTCTCACATTTCAAAACCAATCGTGTCTTTCCAACAGTACCCCAAAATCTTAACTCATTTCAGCATTCACTCAAAAGACCAAGTCCAAAGTCTCATCTACGACAAGGCAAGTTCCTCCTGCCTATAAGCCAGTAAAATAAAAAACAAGTTATTCACTTCCAATACACAATAGGGGTACAGGCATTGGGTAAAAGCTCCCATTCCAAAAGGGAGAAATTGGCCAAAACCAAGGGGCTACAGGCCCCATGCAAGGCCAAAACCTAGCAGGGCAGTCATTAAATCTTATAGCTCCTAAGTAATCTCTTTGGACTCCATGTCTCACATCCAGGGCATGCTGATATAAGGGGTGGGCTCCCAAGGCCTTGGGCAGCTCACTTCTGTGGCTTTGAAGGGTATAGTCCCCACAGTTGCTTTCATGAGCTGGCATAGAGTGCCTGCAGCTTTTCCAGGTGCACAGTGCAAGCTGTCAGAGGATCTACCATTCTGGGTTCTGGAGGATGGTAGCCCTCTTGTTGCAGCTCCACTAAGCAGTACCCCAATGGGGACTCTGTATGGGGGCTCAAATCCCACATTTCACCTCCACACTTCCCTAGTGGAGGTTCTCCGTGAGGGCCCTGCTCCTGCAGCAGACTTCTGCTTGGACATGCAGGCATTTCCACACATCCTCTGAAATCTAGCCAGAGGCTCCCAAACCTCAAGTCTTGTCTTCTACGCATCTGCAGGCCCAACACCATATAGAGGTTGCTAAGGCTTGGGGCTTGCACCCTCTGAAGCAACAGCCAAGCTGTACCTTGGCCCCCTTTAGCCACAGCTGGGGCGTTAGTGGCTGGGATGCGGGGTACCATGTCCTGAGACTACACAGAGCAGCAGGGCCCTGGTCCTGGTCCACACAAACATTTTTCTCTCTTAGGCCTTCAGGATTGTGATGAGAGGGGCTGCTGCAAAAGTCTCTGAAAAGCCCTGGAGACATTTTCCCCATTGTGTTGGTTACTAATATCTGGTTTCTTTTTACTTATGCAAATTTCTGCAGCCTTGAATTCTTCCTAAGAAAATAGATTTTTCTTTTCTACTACATGGTCTGGCAGTAAATTGTCTAAACTTTATGCTCTGTTTCCCTTTTAAATATAAGTTCTAGTTTGAGGTCATTTTTGCTTATGCAAATTAGTGTAGGCTTTTTAGAAACAGCCATGTTACATCTTGAGTGCTTTACTGCTTTGAAATTTCTTCTGCCAGCTACCCTAACTCATCTCTTTCAAGTTTCCACTGATCTCTAGAGCAGGGCACAATGCTGCCAGTCTCTTTTATAAAGCATAGCAAGAGTGATCTTGGCTCCAGTTTCCAATAAATTTCTCATTTCCATCTGAGAGCACCTAAGCCTGGACTTCATTGTCCATATCACAATCTGTCTTTTGGTCACAACCATTCAATAGGTCTGTAGAAAGATCTTGTCTTCTTCTGAGCTCTCCAAATTATTCCAAACTCTGCCTGTTACCCAGTTCCAAAGCTGCTTCCACATTTTCAGGTATCTTTATAGCAATGCCCCATTTCTCTGGTACCAATTTTCTGTATTATTTTATTCTCACAGTTATAAAGAACTACCTGAGACTGGGTAATTTATGAAAAAAAAAGAGGTTTAATCAACTCACATTTCTGTTGGTTGTACAGAAACCATGGTTGGGGAGGTCTCGGGAAACTTACAATCATGGCAAAAGGGCAAAGGGGAAGCAAGCACCCTCTTCACATAATGGAGCAGGAGGAAGAAAGTGAAGGGGAAAGTGCTATATGATTTTAAACAACCAGATCTCATGAGAACTCACTCACTATCATGAAAACAGCAAAAAGGAAAACTGCACCCATGAGCCAATCACCTCCAAGCAGGTCCCTCCTCTAACATTGAGGATTACAATTAAATATGAGATTTGGATGGGGACACAAAGCTAAACCATATTAAGCTCCCTTTTTAAAATGCTATTATTACATAACTAAAATATGCAAGAATATATAAAGAATAATATAGTGAATAGTACATACATTAAAAATAAACATTGATTTCTGGTATGAATATGTTTGATTAAGACAACACTCCCATTCTCCTTCAGGAAACCATCCAGCAGGAGAAAAGCAAAACAGAAAACATAAATTCTATTTTCTACAAAACTCGGAAGCAAACTTCAAGATATTTTTGTGGGATGCTAAAACTGGAAATAAGGGGAGAAGAAAAGGAGGGAAGTCAAGGATAGATCTAAGTATTATAACCCCAGCTGCAACACATCCCAGAATGTACCAACAAAACCATATATCCTTAAGTATACTCTCTGAAGGCATGGAACACTCCCTGAGGGGCAAAATCAATATTCTTTACTTGAAAAACAGTGTGTGGAAATATGTGTTTGAGGGCAAGGGGAAGGCAGTGTATATGTGTGTTGTCTGTGTATGAGCTGGGTGGCAGCATAAGTATGCACATGTGTGTGCATGCTCACCCCCAACACACACACTCTCATTACCACACCTCCCTTCCGACACACACACAGTCAATCAAGTCCGCTTTAGAGCAACAGGTGCAATGGAGTCTATAAGTAATGTTCAGAGAAGTCTTGATAGAAACTGGAAAGAGGAAGGTCTTTCTGTTGTGAAACAGTTACTAAGGAAACTCTTCACCTTGGCCTTCCAAAATACAGAAATCTCTTGCAAATACCTAGTTCATGAAAATCCCATTTTTCTTTTTCTTTTTTCTGAGATGGAGTCTTACTCTGTTGCCCAGGCTGGAGTGCAGTGGCACAATCTTGGCTCAGTGCAACCTCCACCTCCCAGGTTCAAGCAATTCTCCAGGCTCAGCCTCCCAAGTAGCTAGGATTACAGACACCCGCCATAACTCCCGGCTAATTTTTGTATTTTTAGCAGAGATGGGGTTTCACCATGTTGGCCAGGGTTGTCTTGAACTCCAGGCCTCCGGTGATCCACTTGCCTCTGCCTCCCAAAGTGCTGGGATTACAGGTGTGAGCCACCGCACCTGGCAAAAATCCCATTTTTCAAAAAGTTATCATTAAAAGAAAACAAATGCAACAGATGTGTAAAGACATGATTAAACTATAAAATCAAGGCTTGGCTTGGTGGCTCACGCTTGTAACACTAGCACTTTGTGAAGCCAAGGGGGGCAGATTGCCTGAGGTCAGGAGCTCGAGACCAGCATGGGCAACATGGTGAAATCCCATCTTTACTGAAAAATACAAAAAATTAGTTGGGCATTGTGGTGCATGCCTGTAATCCCACCTACTCAGGAGGCTGAGGCACAATAATCACTTGAACCTGGGAGCAGAGGTTGCAAGGAGCCAAGATAGCACCACTACACTCCAGTCTGGGCAACAGAGTGAGAATGTGTCTCAAAATAAATAAATAAACAAACAATAAAATCAAGAGTATCACCATCCATTGACTTATAAAAACACTCACTAGACACGTGTTGCCATAGAGCAGAAATTAAGCATGACCAAATATTTTGTAGTGAATGTTTAAGAAAATTCAGCTTTCTGACAGAAGACCCAAGGCAGAAATACAAGAACTCAGGGAAGAGGGGACCAGACAACAGTATGAAATAATGAAGATAGCAGAACTAAGAAAAGAATCAGTAGAGTAAATGAAATCATCACAGAAAAGAGGATGCATTTAGTAGGTACCCAACAGAAAGCTCAAGAAGCACAAAAAAGGAACACTGAGGATATGAATGATGAAAGACAACATTATAAAATGGAAACCTATGCCAACTAAGCCAGGCACAAAAGTGTCTGTCACATAGCTGAACAACCAGTCCATTTTTGCAATGAGTGGTTTTAAGCAACCAAAAAACTCATGGAAAGCATCCAACTCAACTAAGTTCCAATTCATTATTTTAAGCAGCAATATAATGACTGATGTTATGGATGTGCCATGATTAATCTTAATATTTTCCTAATGACAACAGATTTACTTTTTTTCTAGTTTTTTTTTTTCCCAAAAGAATTGCAGCAATAAATAGCTCCATGCATCTGTCCTTATGTGCTTTTATTTCTATGGGATGGATTTCTAGGAGTGGGCATACATATTTTCAATTTTAATATGTGTTGGCAAGGTGCTTTCAAAAAGGCTTTAATGCATCACAGTTTTACTACCAATTATGAAAGTATCTCTTTCCTCAGTCACCATCAACAGTAGATATTATAACCCTTTTGAATTTTAGCCATTCTGATAGGTAGAATGGTATTTTATTGTTACTCTAATTGGTATTTCTCTGACTACCAGTAAATTTGAGGATCGTTTCATACGGCTGTTGACTTTTTGGAATTGCATCTCTATGAAATGTCCATTAACATTATTTTCTAATAAATTACATTTTCTCACATCAGTTTGTTAGAGCATTTAATATTTCATAGAAATTAACTAGTTGTTAATTGTGTTACATTGTCTTTTTTGTTCTAATACTTAGCTTGGTTGATGATATCTTTTGTAGTACTTAAATTTGTAAAAATACTTTTATCTTTTCTTTAATACAGTTTTTACTTTCAGTCATGATTAAAAGTGATTAAAGTCTTCTCTGCCATTGCTTTCATAAGAAGATTTCGAGACACTTTGATGATTTTTCTTGTTTTATTTTTACATTTAAATTTATCACCCATCTGGAATCAATGTTAACTTACGATGTGCAAAGGAGGCCACCTTTTATTTTCTTTCAGATATATTTTACATTATGTCCCCACTATTCATTACTATCAACTTTACTACTGAATTGAACTACTAGCTTTGTTACATATTGTGTTCTTAAATAATACATTTCTATAGTCTTTATTTCCTTCCCCTACTCTGTCTTTTCCTACACTGTGAAAAATATAATCTTAATAAGTGTTTAATCTCTATCCTCATTCCTGTTAACAGATACTCAATTATTACAAGAAGAGAAGGCCCTCAAGCTCAAGGAGAAGAAAAGTTTGCTGCAAATACAGTGGAAGATTATACGAATTGACAATAGTGATATCTGTTGGGCAATGGTGTAGTGGTGGCTATGTAACCTGAGTCTGGTCAAATAGCATAAATGAAGGTCTTCTCTATGGCACTTGTGGTAAATCCTATTTCTTCTGTGATGAAAAAAGAGAAACTCAGCTTGCTGGATATTTTTGGATATTTGACACTATAAAGTGATGCCAAACTGGCGTGAAATAATTGACTTTATATAATGTCTTAATATCTGTAATGACAAGTTCTTCCTCATGATTGTTCTTTACCACAGTTTTCATGTCTATTCTGTAACATATATTCTTCTGTGTAAAAATATGATCATGTTCCCTTGTCCCTGGTTCTCCAGATGTACATCCAAACCAAAGGATTTGGAATGAAAGTAAAAAACTAGATCAGTTTTCTTGTCTTCTTGGTTTGAGCCCCAGCAGAGCCTAGGTTTTATTTACTCCTAGTAGCCTGTAAATTCTATCACCCAGTGACAAGTAATAGAGGAAAAGGAAATAAAATTTTTATTTTTCAGGTTCTAGGAACCTCTTTTAAATGCCTTCTTCACAAATCTCTTATTTTATGTCTATAAAATTTATCTGATTTTCAGTTAATCAGTTACTTAATATATCTCATTCTTCTAAGAAAAATGCCTAGTCTTACATGTGATATCAGTAGCGTAAGTTATATTTATTATTCCAAAATACCTGTTGAATACCCTACCCCCTGCAAATAAATATATCCAAAACCATTTAAGGAGAATTGAGTTTGAGACCTATTGGTATTCAAATTATTTAACATCCTAATAGTTATAGGAGCTATTAAGAGAAGCTGGGGAGGTTCCTCCAAATCCAAACAGCAAGGTCAAGCAGTCCCTTCATTTTTCTATATACGTTCTTCCTACTTTGTATTTACACATGCCCACTTTTCTTAAACCAGGCATCCCCCAGCACATCCTTTAAAATATGCTGACTGTATTTTATTGGCAAATCTATTTTTTCTTCCAGGTCATGGTAAAAACTGTCACAGTAAAATCACTTCACATTTGTTATAACTGATTGTTCATTCAGTATGTTATGGCCTCCTACAAAGAAGCATTTTGTAATAGGTGTTTTTCATATATAAAATCAATTCCACTTCCTATCAAAACTGAGTCTATACTCAAATTCAAGTTTACTTGTCTTAGGACGGGAAATAATGGAGCACTTTATATTTGTATTTTATTAGCTACTGAATATTTCTCCAGCATGTATCCAGAACTTTTTATGTTTTCTATATTCATAGTCAGTAATAGTTCAGTAATATTTTATTCACATGTTATATAAATATAATTTATTTTAATTTTTCTCTTAAAATAGCCTGTTCTATAAGGAAAAATATTGAACATTTAAAAAGGAAAAGAAAATATAAAAATTCAATTACTTATATCACCCAGCTCTAGAAATATTAAATTATAGTTAATCTTGAGTAAAGAATTCACAAATTAAAATATATTTATTATTTTAAAGACATTGTTCTAGTGTCTTCAAGTTTTTATTAATGGTGTTGAGAAGACTAATACCATTCTGATTCTTCATCTTTTTTACATAAACTCTTCATTTTTAAATAACTTCTGAGATTTCATATATTTTACATAAAATCTTACATTGATTTTGCTTGGATAGGGCTTTAAAATTTATTTTCAGATGGCTCATTCAGGCTTTTCCATCAAGATATCCTATTCTTCCAGTCCAGGACTGACCGACCTACCTACCTACCTTCCTTCCTTCCCTCCTTCCTTCCTTCTTTCCTCCCCATTTCATTCATTTGTTCATTCAGTTTTTTAACAATTTTTTTCTAATCAAGTTATATATTCTTTTTCTAAAAATCCTGTTAATCGGATGCAATTTGTTCACTGCTCTTATTTTCTTGCTCATTATCCATCATTCTGTCATTATGATTATCTCTTGTGTGAATTTTTTTATGAAAGCATCTTAAAAAGACAGAAATTATCACGAATGTTATAATAAAATAAACACCTATATGCCAGCCATCCAAAATAGTGATTTCCTATTCTGCCCATTTTAAAAAATGGATTGTTGTCATTTTTGTCAGTTATTGATATATAACATAATCTTTTTCAACTATTCATATTGTTAAAACAGTTCCTTAGACTATGATTTTTGTTTGTTCTCTCGTTGATGGTATCTTTGATGCAGACAATTTTCTTTTTCATATGGTAGCCAAATTCATCTACATTTTAATTTCAAGTTTGTGTTTTTTGTATTTTGTCTAATATATCCTTTCGTAATATGAAGTCATAAAGATATTCTATATTTTCTTCTCATTAACAATGTGAAAAATTTACTTTTTCCATCTGGATCTTTAAGTCACATAGGATTTAGTTTTATTTATTATATAAGAAAGAAATTATTTTGTTTTCATTTAGAAAATCAATGGTACCAGCACCATTAATAGACCATCCTTTTTCCAATGATTTATATGGTTACCTCTATCAAAAACTTAGTACTTGGATTACAGTGTGAATGTACTTAATGCCACTGAACTGTGCACATAGTCAAACTGGAAATTTTTATTTTATGTACATTTTAGAAGTAAAAACATACATGCACATCTGATCATGGGCCTACGTGATGGCTCTCTGAACCATTCTGAATCATATATGTTGTTTTATGAATATATATAAATATTAATATGCATATATATTTTCTGCATCAATATTAAATTTATTACATTATTTTTAAATTTTATTATATTCAATTTCAGATATATGCCTAGTCAACAATTCTATAAACAAAAGAAGGAAAAGATGTAATATATTAAAAATGTTTGTATAAGATGAGACAAGTTGCCTTTTAAAGTAGGTTTTTCATGGTACATATCTACTAGAGATTAATGTTCTAAGCCATATTTGGTTTGAATATGAATATATGTATATACACACACATATTTATATTATATAATCACAATTGAATGGAACAGATCTTAAATAAAAAAACAAACTATGCAAATAAGTATGTCTTGGGGTTTTTTGCTTTCCATCAAATAGAACAAAGAACTTAGTTTTTTTGGTTAAACTTAATAAGGATTATTCTTTTGAGAGCTGAATCTCCCAAATTTGGTACATATTTTAATATATTGTTTGTTACCATTGTTTCATTTTGAGTTGTGTCTTTGGACAATGTTTCATAGGCTGGTTTTCCCAATAAAGGAGTTTTATTTAGTTCATTTTTCTTCAGTCTTGATGATAAACTTTTCATGGCATTATTGGCTTTTTGTACAATTTATTCAAAGCTTGTAATAATTGTGCTCATCCCACTCAGTTTTCAAGCTATCCTGCTCATTTGATTTAATTGAAACTAGAATTATGTGATAATACTAATGATTGTATCTGTCAGATTCTCTGAGCAAGTCATTGAGCTTGTTTCTCTTGATTTCCTAGTAATGTTCTCTTTCATATCCTGCTGTGTGAAGCTAAGGCACTAGCTTTATAGTTTTTGTTGAGCTTCATGGCTTTATTTTTTCTGGGATGATACAGTTTCTGCACTGTAGCCCATGATTTTTTTTTCTGCAGTGATATCGTTTCCACACTGGAGCCCATAAGGTAAGGGGGAAAGGTTCAAGCTCAAATGTGTTAAAATTACTATGAATGTTGATATAAAAGGTACCCTCTACTTGTTTTTGCTGTGATGTTTAGATATATTTATCTAGTTCTACGTAAAAGGATATGAGAGTTTTTGTTAATTTTAATTCCATTGAATTAATAGATGATTTGGGGAGAATTATCATCTTCACAATATTAAGTTTTTCATTAATAATCATGGTATCACACTACATTCGCTTAGATAATTTTTATGTTCTTTCATATCATTTATCATTTTGTAATTTTTCTGTAAAGGTCTCAGATATCATATGTTAGATAAATTATTACTGAGTGCCATATGGTTTCATAATTCATGCCAGACAATTTGCTTTAAAAGTTGATAAAACTGAAATAATGGTTTAAAGAAAGAAAAATAGAGTTATTTATTTATTTATACCAGTATGTTTCAAAATATTAGCTTTATATGTACTGTTTTTGTCATACCTACATTTGTCATACCTACATACCATCCATGGCTCATTTCCTTATTTAAAAATTTTTTTTTGCATTTCTTAAAAATACTCAAAATGGAAAGTTGTTGCTATCATGAAAAACAATGTTCAATGTGTGAAACCCATTAAAATACATAAATAACCAAAAAAATTAAGGTGAAAAACTCAACTATTTTTCTCTTAGAATCAAAGTTTGTGCCATTGGTGTAGTTTTGAATATACTGGTTTATATGAAAACAAAACATTAGTGGGACTTTAATGAAGTAGTAGCTGGTTGTTTGATTTTGTTACAAATGCACCTATTGGTTACTGACTTTTAAAAATATATATTCAACATACATGCTGACATGAATACTTACTCTCTGCCAGTTACTCCTAGACATTTTGCTTATTTAATCATTATAGCAACTCTATGGGGCCAGATATTATGAATTGTCTTATATAAAAAATTTTGTCACACATTTTCATGAGAATAACTACGTGCCTTTGAGTCCACTGTATAAAGACAAAAATAATTGGCAAAATTAATTCCCATGGAAATTCTTGCTTTCTCCGATGATTATACTGAATAATTGGGATCAACAGGTATTTCTTTTCTACTAAGCATCATTATTACACTCTCTCACTTTTCTCTTCAGTCTCTCATGTCAAGATAATGAATAATAGTTTCTTGTACATCTAAAATGGGAACACTGGAGCTGTCACTTAGGTTGATGATTGGATAATTCTTTCGCATCTCTTATCCCCTTCTCTCTCTAATACTGTAGAAAACACTGATGACAGTTATAAATACTTCCCCACGGAACTTTCTTCTTCATATTAGAATTCTTCTGATTGGAAACAAAAGCAATTAAATGTTAAAGAATGTGTAACTCTACTTTTTCTTTCCCCTTTGCCTAAAGACTTCAGAAAATGCCAAGGATTTTTTCTTTGCTCATTTACATTTGGCTTATATGCAAACTCAAACTATTCCAACTTCCATATGAGTTTTACATAGGCATAGATTTAGGTATATATCTATATATAAATATTTAAATACATATTTACATATATATATATATAATTTACTTCTAAATTTCCAAGATCTTCTCTCTTCAAGGGAGGGAAATGAACTGTCCACATTTTAAAAAATTATTCCTGTTTTTTTTGTGTTATTTTCCTTAACATCTTCAAAGATAAGACAGATTAATTTAAAGTATTGTTATGCTAAAAGCAAAAAGATGTTCTTGTGTTTCTGTTTTACTTGGATATGTATTAAAGAAAAGCATCACCAGATTTTTGTTGTTGTTGTTGCTTGGTCTTGTGTGTTTTTTTAAGTGATTATTTAATAGTTTTTATTATTGGTTTTCTTTATCCCTATGGTTAAAAGTAAAATCATTTTTATTGTAATGTTTGACTTTTTTGTCATACACCACTGAAGACTGTATCCAAACATGTAACTACTAATCTAACAGATATTTAAGGATGATGTAGAAACATATTTTTTCATCTTGAACACTTTCATGTATTCAATAATAACCTTGATCTCTTTCCTTAAACATTTTATGAAAGTTATTCCTTTGTTCTGATTCATATAATTTCATTAATCTTTATATAAAAAGGAACCAAGAACAAATTCTAGTTAGTGTTTACATTTTCATTGTCTGTCTCTTTGGGGTTTTGCAACCTGAAGTTTATTAATCAAATATATTTGTTCACAGTATGCATTACGTATTTTGGCTTTATTCCTAATCATCTTCTTCCCAGTCCAAGTGTCTGCTTCCTTGTCACTGTCAGCCAGTTGTGGTTTCTGTGGAATGCAGTTTGTTTGACATAGTTCTAATTTTAGTTTAGGTTACTTTCTAAGTCTGAAGTGTGAACAGCATCTTCTGTTCTTCTACATTCTCCCTAAAACAAATATCTAAGTTATATTTAAACAAAAAGGGCAAAATCTGCACTTTGCTAATAAGTACATAAAGTTTCCAGATGGTTTTATTAGCATCTTAAATATTCTGGGTTTGATGGGGTGGTTATATCTGAAGCATAAACACCAATTACATCTCTTGTCATGAAACTATTAAGGATGACCAAATTTCCTCAGCATTGATCGGTGCATGTTAGATTCTCAGAAGCATCTGTAATTGGCACCTGCTTTTGATTCTACAAGAACTCCTAACAGCATAATAGTTTCCAAACGAAACAGGAATATTATATATTTTAACAAAAAGTATAAAATTTATTTTTTTGAAATTGTAATGCTCTTATTGTATTTCAGATGTCCTAATAAAAAAACTTGAAAGAAAGTCAAGGTCACAAGGCCTGCAACTCTTAGGTAAGTTCTAGTGCTGAGCTGCATTCAGAGCCATTGGACTTGGGGGGATATAAAACCTACTGAGACACCAGATGGTACAGCTAAAGGAATCCTTATGCCACCCCTTCCCCAACCCCAGGCTGCACACACCACGGCTCCAAAAGAGACTTTGCCCTCTGGTTATGAAGAGGAGAAGGAAGAGGAAAGAGGATTTTGTCTTGTGTCTTGGAGACCATCTCAGCCACAACAGGATAAGGCACCATGCAGAGTTGCAAGCCCTCCTTTCTAAGCCCTAGCTTCTGGATAACACTTCCAGACATACCCTGGGCCAGAAGGGAACCTCCTGCCTTGAAGGGAAGGACACAATTCCAAGATAGAACACTGGGGTCCTGAATAACGAGTAAGAATACCTAGGTAATATGGCATGGGACTTGTGTGAGACTGACACTGGCTGGCTTTAGGTCAGACTCAACACATACCCAGCTGTGATGGCTACAGAAAGAGACTCCATCTGCTAGAGAAAATTGGAGGGGAAAGTAAAGGGGACTTTGTTTGGTACCTTAGGTACCACCTCGGGCACAGGGGTATAGAACAGCAAGCAGTTTCTTGAGGTTTCTGATTCTAGGCCTTAGATATTGAACAGCATTTCTGGACTTGCCTGGGACCAGAAGGGATCCACTGCCCTGAACAATGAGTCCCAGGCTAGGCAACACTCACTGCAAACTGACTGAAAAGACCCTGGGCCTTAAAGGAATATCAATGGTAGCCTGGCAGTACTCCTCATGGGCCTATGGTGGTGGTATCCATGATGTGAGGCTTTTCTGTCAGTGAAAAGGCAGGGACACAAGTGGGATAGACTGTATATCATGGTTTGAGTGCTATTTCAGCCACAGTACAACAGTACACCAGGTAGACTTCTAATGTTTTTGACTCCAGTCCCTGGCTTCTGGACATCACCTCTGGATCTGTCTGGGGCCTGTGGGAATTTGCCACCCTAAAGGGAAGAATTCAAGCATGGCTGGTTTTGCCACCTGCTGATTGTAGAGTCCCAGGGACTTGAGCAAGCATAAGTGGAAGCCAGGTAGTAGTTACAGAGGGCCTTGGGTGAGACGTAGGGCTTTGTTGTCTTCAGATCTGGCCCAACATAGTCCCAGAGAACTCTTCTGGATCTTATTTAAGACCATCAGGCAGTACCTCTATTAGTCTGCAAGAACCACAGTGCTACTGGGCTTAGGGTGACTAATGCAGATATGACTTACATCACAACATCCAAGTCCTTTCAAATGCCTGTAAGCCTTCCCAAGAAAGAAGGGTACAAACAAGCCAAGACTGCAAAGATTACAATGAATACCTAACTCTTCAATGCCCACACACAGAGGAACGTCCTCAAGTATCAAGACCAGCCAGGAAAACATGACCTAACCAAATGAACTAAATAACTCACCAGGAACCAATCCTGAAAAAGTAGAGATATGTGGACTTTCAGAACTAAAAATACCTGTGTTGTGGAAACTCAAAGAAAATCAGGATAATGCAGAGAAGGAATTTAGAATTCTATTGGATAGATCTAATGAATAGATTGAAATAATTTTTAAAAAATCAAACAGAAATTTTAGAGATTAAAAAATGCAACTGACATGTGGAAGAATGCATCAAAATCTCCTAATAGTAGAATTGATCAAGCATAAGAATTAGTGAGCTTGAAGATAAGGTATTTGAAAATACACAAAGGAGACAAAAGAGTAAAGAATCAAAAACAATGATGCATACCTACAAGATCTAGAAAATAGCCAGAGGAGGTAGAGAAAGTGATAGGAGTAGAAAGTTTATTGAAAAGATTAATAACAGAGAACTTCCCAAACATACAGTAAGATATCAACATCCAAGTCCAAGAAAGTTATAGGGCACCAAGCATATTTAATCCAAAAAAGACAACTTCAAGGCATTTAATAATCAAATTTCCAAAGCTCATGGATAAAGAAAGGATCCTAAAGCAGCAAGAGAAAAGAAACAAAAAATACAATGGAGCACCAATACATCTGGCAACAGACTTTTCAATGGAAACTTTACAGGCTAGGAGAGAGTGGGGTGACATATTTAAATTACTGAAGGAAATAAAAAACTGTCATCCTAGAATAGTATATCCACTGAAAATATCCTTTAAGCATAAAGGAGAAATAGATTTCCCAAACAACAGTGGATTTTATCCACACCAGACCTGTCCTACAAGAAGTGCTACAGGGAGTACTCTGGACAGAAAGAAAAGAATGTTAATGAGCAAAAAGAAATCATCTGAAGGTACAAAACTCACTCATAATAGTAAGTACACAGAAAAACACAGACTAGACAATTATAACACTGTAATTTTGTGATGTAAACTATTCATATCTCGAGTAAAAAGACTAAAAGATTAACCTATCTAAAATAATAAGTGCAATAACTTTTCAGACATAGCAGAAAAACACATGAATAGAATCACAGAAAGTTAAAAAGAGTGGATACAAAGTTAAGGCATAGAGTTTTTCCTAGTTTTCTTTTTGTTTGTTTATGTAAAGAGTGTTAAGTTATCAGCTTAAAGTAATGTGTTGCAAGATAATATTAGCAAACTTCAAAAAACATACAACAGATAAACAAAAAAAGAAAAGCAAGAAATCAAAGCATACCACCAGAGAAAATCACTATCACTGAAAAGGAAAAATGGAAAGAAGGAAGAAAAAAAAACAAAATAAATAACAAAATGGCATGAATAAGTCCTTACTTATCAATAATAACATTGAATATAAATAAACTGAACTTGAATCAAAATACAGAATGGCTGAATGGATTTTAAAAAAAAAGAACCAATGATCTGTTGACTACAAGAAACATACTTCACCTATACAGATACGTATAGACTGAAAATAAAGGAATAGAAAAGATATTCAATGCCAATGGAAAACAAAAAGAAAAGTAGCTATACTTATCTCAGACAAAATAGATTTCAGGATAAAAACTATCAGAAGACGCAACAGAGATCACAAAAAATGTCAAAGGGGTCAATTCAGCAAGAAGATATATCAGTTGCAAATATACATTCTCTCTACACTGGAACATCTAGATACATAAAGCAAATGTTATTAGACTGAGAGAGACCGAGAGAGACTGAGAGAGAGAGAGAGAGAGAGAGAGAGAGAGAGAGAGAGAGAGAGAGACTCTCCAATATAATCATAGCTGGAGACTTCAACAACCCACTTTCACCATTGGTCAGATCTTCCAGACAGAAAATCAACAAAGAAACATTGGATTTAATCTGCACTATGGACCACATGGACCTAATAGATACTTACAGAACATTTTACCCAACAGCTACAGAATACATATCTTTTGCTTAGAACATGAATTGTTCTCAGAGATAGACCATATGTTAGGTGACCAAACAAGTCTTAACACATTCAAAAACATTGAAATCATCTTCTTTGTCCACAATAAAACTAGAAATGAATAACAAGAGGAATTTTGGAAACTGTACAAACACATGGAAATGAAACCATATGCTCCTGAGTGACCAGTGGGTCAATGAAGAAATTAAAAAGAAAATTGAAAAATTTCTTGAAACAAATGATACTGGAAACAAAATATACCAAAACCTATGGGATATGTTGAAATCAGTACTAAGACAGAAATTTATAGCTAAAAGTGCTTACATCAAAAAGAGGAAAAACTACAGAAAACAACCTAATGATATACATTAAAAAACTACAAAGCAAGAGCAAATCTAATCTAAAATTAGCAGAAGAAAAGCAATAGCAAAAATTAGAGCAGAAATCAATGAATTTGAAATGAAGAAAACCATACAAAAGATCAACAAAAGAAAAGGTTACTTGAAAAGATGAACAAAATAGACAGCTCTTTAGCCAGACTAAGGAAAAAAGAGAAGGCCCAAATAAGTAATATCAGAGCTATAAAAGGAGACATTACTTCTGATACTGCCAAAATTCAAAGGATCATTAGTGGTTATTATGAGCAGCTATATGTTATTAGATTGGAAAATCTAGGAGAAATGAATAAATTCCTAGACATGCAATCCTCCAATAGTAAACCATGAAAAAAATTCAAAACTTGAACAGAACAATAACAAATAACAAGATCAAAGGCACAATAAAAAGTCTCCCAGCAAAGAACAGCCCTGTACCCAATGGCTTCAATGTTGAATTCTACCAAATCTTATAGAATAACTAATATTAATCCTACTCAAACTATTTCAGAAAACAGAGGAGGAAGGAATATTTCCAAACTCTACAAGGCCCATATTGCCCTAATACCAAAACCAAAGATATATCCAAAAAAAAAAAAAAAAAAAACAAACTATAGCCAATATCCATGTGAATATTGGTGTAAAAAATCCTCAACAAATACTACCATATTGAATTTAACAACACATGAAAAAGGTCATTCATCATGACTAAACAGGATTTATTTCAGAGATGCAAGGATGGTTCAACATATACAAATCAATTAATGTAAAACATCATGTAAAGAAAATGAAGAACAAAAATTATATCATCATTTCAATTGACGCTGAAAAGACATTTGATACATTTCAACATCGCTTCATGACAAAGACTTTCAAAACACTGGATAAAAAAGTAACATACCTTAACACAATAAAAGTCATATACAATAGAACCACAGGTAGCCTCATACTAAATAGGAAAACACTGAAACCCTTTCCTCTAAGATCTGGAACATGACAAAGATGCCCACTTTCATCCCAGTTATTCTATATAGTAATAAAGGTCCTAGCTGAAGCAATCAGACAAAAGAATGATATAAAGGGCATCCAAACTGGAAAGGAAGAAATGAAATTAACCTTGTTTGCAGATGATATGATCTTATATTCAGAAAACCTTAAATAAAACACCAAAACTATTAGAACTGATAAACAAATTCAGTAAGGTTGCTGCATACAAAACCAACACATAAAAATCAGTAGCATATATGTATGCCAACAGCAAACAATCTGAAAAAGATATCAAGAAAGTAATATCATTTACAATAGCTGCAAATACAACAAAATACTTAGGAATTAATCAAATAAATGAAATAGCTTTATAATAAAGAGTACAAAACACTAAAGAAAGAAATAGAAGAGACACACAAAAAAAGGGAAAAAATCCCATGTTCATTGAAGGGAAAAATCAATATTTCTAAAATGTTCATACTATACAAAACAATCCATAGATTTAGTACAATCCCTATCAAAATTTCAATGCCATTCTTTACAAAACAGAAAACAATAATCCTAATACATTTATAAGGAACTACAAAATACTTGGCATAGCCAAAGCTATCCTAAGTAAAAAGAACAAAACTGGAGGAATCACATTACCAGACTTCAAATTATACTACAGAGCTATAGTAACCAAAATGGCATGATACTGACATAAAAGCAGACACAGATCAGTGGAAAAAAATAGAGAACCCAGAAATAAATTCATACATCTACAGTGAACTCATTTTTGACCAAGGTACCAAGGATATACATTGAGGAATGGACAGTCTTTTCAATAAATAGTGCTAGGAAAACTAGATTTCATTATGCAAAAGAATGAAGCTAGACCCCTATCTCTCTCACCATATACAAAAAGCAAGTCAAAATGGATTACAAACTTAAATCTAAGACCTCAATGAAACTACTACAAGAAAACGTTGGAGAAGCTCTGCAGGACATTGGACTGGGCAAAGATTTTTTGAGTAGTAACCTGCAACCACAGACAACCAAAGCAAAATGGACAAATGGAATCACATCAACTTAAAAGCTTCTGCATAGCAAAGGAAACAATCAACAAACTGAAGAGACTCTCCATAGAATGGGAGAAAATAATTGCAAACTACTCATCTGACAAGGGATTAATAGCCAGAATAAATAAGGAGCTCGAACAACTGCATAGGAAAAAATCTAATAATTCTATAAAAAATGGACAAACGACCTGAATAGATATTCCTCCAAAGACGAGATGAAAATAGAAAACGGATATATAAAAGGGTGCATGATCATCAGAGAAAGGCAAATCAAAACCACAATGAGATATCACCTCAAGTTGAAATGGCTTTTATCCAAATGTTAGTCAATAACAAATGCTGGAGAAGATGTGGAGAAAAGGGAACCCTCATACACTGTTGGTGAGAATGTAAATTAATACAACCACTATGGAGAACAGTTTGGAGGTTTCTTAAAAAACTAAAATAGAGTTACCACATGATCTGTCAATCCCAGTACTAGGTATATACCCCAAAGAAAGGAAATCAGTATATTGAAGAGAAGAGATAGCTGCACTTCCATGAATATTGTAGCACTATTCACAATAGTCAAGGTTTGAAACCAAACTAAATGCTCATCAACACATGAATTAATAAAGAAAATATGGTACATATACACAATGTAGTACTATTCAGCCATTAAAAAAAGAATGTAAACCTGTCATTTGCAACAATATGAATGGAACTAGAGGTCATTATATTAAGTTAAATAAGCCAAGCATAGAAAGACAATTTTCACGTGTTCTAATTTATTTCTGGGAGCTAAAAACAAAAATAATTGAACCCATGGAGATAGAGAGTAGAAGGATGGTTACAAGAGCCTACGAAGGAGAGCATGGGTATAAAGGGAAATGGAGATCATTAAGGGGTACCAAAAATAGCAGGAAAAAACTGAACGAGACTATTATTTGCTAGAACAACTGGGTGATGATAGTAAAAAAAAATTAATTAATCATTTAAAAATAACTAAAACTATATCATTGGATTGTTTGTAATGCTAAGGAAAAATGCTTGAATGCTTGTGATTACAGTGTAGTGCATGCCTGTATTAAAATATCTCATATAACCCACAAATATATACAACTAATATGTACCCACCAAAATTAAAAATTTTTAAAAATCTACAACATAAAAACATAATTTTAAAAAATATGTAAGCTTGTTATGAATATATTATGGATACAGGCAATCATACAAATATAATATCAACATATTAATAGTGATATACTTTAAACGGTTATATAGTAACTTTAAAATATAATTTGCAATATTTCCTGTTACCATAAATGAACATGCCCTACTTATAGAGTTTTTAAAAATTATTAAATATGAACAAAAAACCCACAAAAGTCCATTAATAATTTTGCAATTTAATTAACAATTAAATCAAATTTGCGATTTAATTAACAATTAAAAGCTTAAAATTTTGTTTCTTGAATAATTAAGCAAAAAACTCTTTCCATGGCCCCCATGTCTGTTGAATAAATAAATATGAATTACTCATCAAATCGCCATAATATTACCCATTTCTGATTTTGGAAAATTACTATCCCTACAAAAAGAATGTTATAAAATTGCCACAGTATCACACAGAGCAATCTAAGTTTTAGTAGTGAAACATTTTCTTTGTGTTAAGGTCAGTTTCTTGTGGCTAAAAGGAGATCTGCTCTGAAATTTCAGAAGTCTTATTTTGACGCTAACTCAAGGCAAGTTACTAAAACAAACTTCATATTTGAGGAATATTAACTAAGAACCTATTAACCACTCCTGTATCAACCAAGAATGCATGCACTAGGCAATGAATTTTTAGCTACAGAATGAAGTATGTATTTCATATTGCTGATACAAGAAACACCTTCTAGCTGATAATATCCTATGAATAATAAAACTGAGAAGTGGATCATCTGAAACTGCAAATTGGCGTAACATTACTTTCTAATGTTCACTATAAAAAATGTCGTCTTCCACTGCAACAAAAAAATGTAGAAATAAACATTTTTACAATTTTAATAATATTGAACAGAGACTGATATATGAAGAAATGATTTCACACTTGTCTGATTGAGGAGTATGTTTCTAGAAACATTTTAGGAAACAACACATTAAAATTAAAAAGCACATCTTTTATGACTCAGCCATTCAACTTCTCAGCATTTACACTAGAGAGACATGTCCCCTAAGAGGAATGCATAAAAAAGTTTAATTACTTGGTTTATTTATTTTTACATTAATATTTCTAGTAATGACAATAGAATAAAAGCTATATGTCCATCAATATGGTATATCACAGTATACCATTAATACTTTATAGTAACTAATAAGTTTGTGTTTGATATATGTATGTTGATTTGTAAATATAATCAAGATAAGTTGTCAAAGGATAAAAAATAAGTGTAGAATGATGCATACAAATTAGGCTTTAACACATCATCCAATGTGTGCTAAAGACAAATAAAGCTGTAAATCCATGATACATGTCTGGCATATCAACTCGAGAAAGGGAAAGAGCATGGTAAGTAATAGTCAAGGAAGATTTTAGCCTCATCTTTAAATTGATTGTTTTAAATGAGAATATATTAATATAGGCACATATATTATGTGTGATTTGAATTAAATAGTATGTAACTAAAGTAATGACATTTTTCCAATTGATACAGGCACTGATTTATACATAATACAAGTCTCAACATACTTTAAATATATTTAAAGTACCTGGATTAAAGAAAATACAAAACTATATAGTGAGGGTCATGGTACAATACATGAACTCTGTTTTTGAAATATAGATATTTTTATATGATTTCCATTATCCTGAAATTAATTAAAATTAAATTCCTTTTATGATTTGGAGGTACAGAAATGAATGTCTCAATGAGAGATTAAATTTCCATTGAAAGAAGAGAAAGATGAAATACTAAAGCATATGTGTCAAAAGAGAATCAGTGGTGACATCCACTCTCATACTTCAAACCATCAAAAAATAAGGAACTGAACACAACAAAGTAGAAAGTCCAGATATATGTATGAATATATAAGAATATAGACCATTACAAAGATGAAATTTCAAATGTGTTGGAAAGGATAAAGTATTTCAAAATGGTTTGCAGAAAAGTAAACATGTATTTGAAAAAAAAATTAGAATAGCACCTCATACCTGACCAGAAAGTACATTACAATTTATTTAAAATTTTAAAGATGAAAAGTAACCTGAAAACAATAAAATTTAATGTAAGTGACTATATAACTGTTATTTGGATTGAGAGCACAATTTAAAATATTGGAACAGGTATAGAAACATAAAGGGAAAATAAATCTGTTTAAATAAGAAAAAATTGGTTTATATATGAAAAAATATATAAAAGACAAGCAGTGAGCTGTGAAAATATATGCAGCATATATAGTAGACAAATAATTGCAATCCTTAATATGTGTAAAGATTTTACAAAAAGGAAATGCCAAAAAACAAGAAAATGCCTTATTTTTAAAATATGAGTAAATTATTGTGCAGAGGAAACACTATTAGACCTTGAAAATCTGGCAACAGAGTTATTTATATATCCATATATATTCATAATATATCCATATTTTACTATATGTATTTAAAGTGTACAATATGTTTTTATATACATAGTTAAATAAGTAATAGTCAAGCAAATCAACATATCTATCTTCTTGCCTAGTTATCCTTTTATGTGTGTGCTAAGAGCACCAAAAATCTACTCTCTTAGCAAATTTCCAGTGTATAATAGTGTAAACATAGTCCTTACAGTGTACCTTAGATCTCTAGACTTGTTTATTCTATATAACTACAACTCTGTACCCTTTGTCTTACATCTCCTCATTTCCTGCTACTGCCTATCCATGGTATGATTATATTCTCTTTGTATTTCACTTTATTTTTAGATTCCACATATAAGTGAAATCATGAACTATTTTTCTTTCTCTGTTTGGGTTATTTCACTCAGCATAATGTCCTCCTAGTTCATCCATGTTGTCATATATGGTAGGATCTCTTTCTTTTTTAAGGCTGGATAATATTCCATTATGTATATTACTACAATTTATTTATCCATTCATTAATCAACAGAAATTTGTTTCCATATTCTGGCTATTGTGAATAGTGCTACAATTAACATGGGAATATAGAAACCTCTTTAATATTCTGGTTTCATTTTCTTTGGGTATATATACAGAGGAATTGCTGGGTCATTTTGTAGTGACAGTGACAGGAAGAAGGGAAATTCTGAGCAGAAGAGGGTAGGTCCCTGGCTAGGGCCCCATCCTTAAGCTCGGAACTGTGGCCCAAAGTGAGAACTTACATCCTTGTTTATCCACGTGAATGCTGCCTTTTAAAAAACCCATAGCCTGCCCCACCCCCAGTCCTGTGCCCAAAAATACCCAAGGCTCATATGGCAGAGACAGGAGAAACAGTTGGATGCCAGAGACTATGGTTGGACATCAGGGAGAAGTGGCTTGATTTCAGAGGGACAGTGATGGCATAGTTTCAGAGAGGAGTCCAGTTAGGGAAGGCTGGATTTCAGGGGAAGATTACTTTCCTGCTCCATCCTCTTTTCAGCTCCTCTTCCCACTGAGAGCCACTTTCATTGGCAATAAAATCCCCCATATTTACCATCTTCAATTTATTCATGCAAATTCATTTTTCCTGGATGCTGGACAAGACCTTGGAGCCATGAGTATAGCTGTAAAAGGCTGTCACACTGACCCTCCACTGAGCTATTAACACTTAAGCCATCCACAGGCAAAAAGCTAAAAAAGCCCTGACTGTAACATTCTCTGTGGGGCTTCCGGGGTCACAGAAACACTGCCCCCACCAGACACTGCTGCAGGGCCAGTATGAAGTTCATTCCTGCTGGTCGCCAAAAGGGCACATCCTGGCTCCTGTACCTGCTCACCTGCATGCTCCCCCACCTGTGAGGGGTTGATAGCTGTAGGCTGAGTAACCCCTTTCATGAGGCCCACATAAAAGTCAGGGAAATATCCTACTTCAGAAGTTCTATTTTTAAATTTTGAGGAACCTCCATACTGTTTTCCATAATGGCTGCCTGTGGGGGTTCAGTTAGAATGGTGGGAGAATTTGTAAAATTACAGGAAATAGTCACAGACCTTCTTGGAAGGTTGGAGGTGTTTCATAGCTTCAGTAAAAGATTTGGCTGAAGGCAGCCGAACCTCCTTACCTTGAGTTAATAGCAGAAAAGCAAACAAGGGAATGTGGGAGAGCTTTTCTAAATAACTTGTTTACTCAAGTGGTCCTAAAACTAACCTTTAATCTTTTGCTGGCAGGATGGCTCTCTCACAGGGAGGGCAACGAGGTTACTCTCTAGTGGTGTTGACTTAAAGCCTTTGTCATTGAATGTGGGCTGAATAAATGCCAAGAGGGCCAGTGAGTCAGGCCACCGTGGCTACTATAACTCTTTTGGTCAGCAGCCTGGTACCCTGGTTCACTCTTTCACTGAATATTGGTGTCTGAGTATGTTATTCATCCGTCATGCAGCTGGGGTCTGTGGGACAGACCCTGGGAGCTGACAACAGTGTACCAATTTACATTTTATACCCTTGCCAACACTTATTTTACCTTTTTTTTTTTTTTCATAAAAGCCATCCTAAAAGAAGTGAAGTGATATCTCATTGTGGTTTTAACTTTCATTTCCCTGATAATTATTGATATAGACCCCTTTTCCATATACTTGCTTGTCATTTTTACATCTTCTTTGAAGAAATGTCTATTCAAGTTCTTTGTCCATTATTCAATTGGGTTACTTGGTGAGGTTATTTTTTTTTATTAAGTTGTATGAGTTTCTTATATAATTTAGATTGTAAGGCCTTATCAAAAGTTTGATTTGCAAATTTGCAAACTACAAATTCACATTTTAAAAAATGAATAAATGACATTGAAGGGAAAATATTTTTGCACCTTGAAAATCTGGCAGCAGAATTATTACACTGGGACATGTGGGCAAAGACCAAACTTGCTTCTTCCCTCTGCTGAGGTAGTGTCCTTGTTAGCACTGAGTTTTATGCAAGAAACAAAAAAGATGTATATGCATTCATTTAAACAGATATACATGGTTACTAAGGTATATTCTTCTGATACAGTGATATCAACCTCTAGTATAGAAGAGCAATGGTAGAGAAATTATTCAACTATTATATTTAAAAGAAAAAAAATATAGTATGGAAAGTGTCATTGGCAGATGAATACATAATTAGGAAAGAAGGGGCCAGGGAAATTCAACCCAGGATACTCTTTCTCTAATTCTGCTCTATCTAGTCACCTCATTTCTACTGAATTTATCTTTCCTGGCTGAATAGATGCTGAATTAAAATAAGTCTGCTCTCTCAGTCTGCAACTCAATAAGCCATCTGAAATTCTGCAGTTAAAGAGATAGGCTTCCTGTCAATATTCTTCAGCAATATGTTTAGACTTTAGAAGGGGTGGCCAGAACTGAAAGAGGAAGCAGAGAACTTTATGTAATCGAGGGAGAAAGAATAGCTCTGGATTCAAGATCTTTAAGCTATAAAAGGAGGTTTATTTGGTAAGGAAGTAGTCTCAGTAAGATTCACCCACTCTTCTCTTACATATGACTGGTTAGGCCTTGTGGACAATTACAGACAAATAAGTCAAAGTTGACAGAGTCTAAGCATCCATTCCTGGATTCCTTTATTGTCATTTCTAAGGTTATTGTATATGGGACAATGGTTCCTGAATTTTAACATGCATAGACTCACCTGGATGGTTGATTAGAATACAGAGGACCAAGAGTTTGCATTTCTAATACATTCCTAAGTGTTGCTGATGTTAAACATCATCAAGTTGATGTCAGTAACTGTTGCTTGTACTGAAACAACACTTTGTAAGTATTTAATGTAGGATCATCCAAAGAGATTTGGAACCGTTAGGATTCAAACTGCAGCTCAGCTATATCTAATGGCTACATCTTATCATTACACTAGGTTAGATAATGCTAGCCTGATAGTCAATCACTTTCTAGATAGGTAAGTGTTAAACTTTCAGGTATGGAGAAGAAAAACCTATGGCTCAGAATGCTTTAATTCTCCTTGACTCTGGTTTTCCTGGGAAAAAAACAAACGACAACAATGAAAATAGCAAGTGAGGCAGAAAACCTCCTGAAAGAAAAAAATAAAGAAGTTTAATTTTTTTTTCTTTTCATATTCTGAATCTTTTTTTTTTGAATTTTACTTTAAGTTCTGGGGTACATCTGAAGATCCTGCAGGACTGTTACATAGGTATATACATGTTGTGGTGGTTTGCTGCCTCCATCCCCCGGTCATCTACATTAGGTATTTCTCCTAATGTTATCCTTCCCCAATCTCCCCACCCCCTGCTATTCCTCTTCTAGCCACCCATCCCCCAACAGACTCCAGTGTACAATGTTCCCCTCCCTGTGTCCATATGTTCTCATTGTTCAGCACTCACTTATGAGTGAGAACATGCAATGTTTGGTTTTCTGTTCTTGTGTTAGTTTGCTGAGAATGATGATTTCCAGATTCATTCATGTCCCTGCAAAGGACATGAACTCATCCTTTTTTATGGCTTCATAGTATTCCGTGGTGTATATGGACCACATTTTCTTTGTCCAGTCTATCACTGATGGGCATTTGGGTTGGTCCCAAGTCTTTGCTATTGTAAACAGTGCCACAACGAACATATGTGTGCATGTGTCTTTATAATAGATTGATTTATAATCCTTTGGGTATATATCCAGTAATGGGATTGCTGGGTCAAATGGTATTTTTATTTCTAGATCCTTGAGGAATCACCACACTGTCTTCCACAATGGTTGAACTAATTTACACTCCCACCAACAGTGTAAAAGTGTTCCTATTTCTCCACATCCTCTCTGTCATCTGTTGTCTTCAGATTTTTTAATGATCACCATTCTAACTGGCATGAGATGGTACCTCAATGTGGTTTTGATTTGCATTTCTCTAATGACCAGTGATGATGAGCATTTTGTTGGCCACATGTATGTCTTCTTTTGAAAAGTGTCTGTTCATATCTTTCACCCACTTTTTGATGGGTTTTCTTGTATATTTAATTATTACATTAAGTATGAGCAATTTTATTTTGATATGTAGATTTTTTTTTTTTTTGCTTTCTTCGCTTTCCCATCTGCAATAGAGCTTTGATTGTAGAGCTCTAAATTGGTGCCAATTCATAAGTTTGAAGAACAAATAAATGGCATTTAGAGGACATAAATTTCTTGGATCAGGTGTCTCAAAAATAGAAAGTTGAAATATTATCTTCTACATGATGTAACATTGAAAAAATAGATTTAAAACTTTTTCTTTGAATTCTCTTTTAAAACCATGGAAGTAAAGATGGAAGTAAATATGCACATACCATGTTCTATGACCCTTGGATGAGCTACTTTTATTCATTAGCAGGATAATACGTAATAACCAAAATAATTAAGTAGTCTCAAATAAATCACTGGGAGTGTCAAATAGCTGATTTCTCTATTTTAGACATAGCTTTTCTGTAAAGAAGATGGCATATTGACTCAGAGCCAATAGATATAAGGAGGAGGAGTATAGTTGGCAATGTAATTGACTTCATCAGTGCTAGGATCTTGATATTGTTTTTTCTTTTCCTTGAGATATTTTAAAGTCTTAGCTTGAGGAAATGGCTTTTGAACTAAGGAAGCACAACATCTTAGAACTTCTCTCCCTTTCCCCTTTGTTTAGTAAGGTTAGGGAAATGTTGTACATGATTAAAAAGACCTAGGTCAAGTGTGGGGATAATAAATGGGCAGACTTGAAAAGAGGGTAAATCTATTGTACTGTAAAACATAAGGGGAAACCATAAGGGAAGAAAAAAACTGTCCTTGTGCTGGAAGTCACTGTAGTAGAGCATGAAAAAGAAGCCTGACATGCTGTCAGGTCAGGTTTCTCTAACCTTGTGAATGGCCAGATCTAACTAGGAGATGGGGGCTGCTTTTTATCTTCAGACACATGGTATTTGACTAATGATGATGAAGAGATTTACTTGACATGCGAAGTTTGAAGCCAATTCCAGGACCCTTTGGGCAAGAATTAACATCAGCAACAACAGCAGAAAATAGAAAGTACTAAAATTTCAAATAAAGGAATATATTAGACACATGGTTTGCTATGACAATAGGACATATCAAAGTTAGTATATGAAAGTCAGGAGTTGGAGTAAGAAATTCTCCTACTTAAAGGTAAAGAAAAAAGCCTTGGAAATGACAGAAGAGAAGTAGACTCCTCAGGTGAACTGATGGCATTTGATAAATATGTAATTTTTTTTTTGCTTTGGCAAAGTGATCAAAACTGATCCAAAGGCACAGGAAATAATGAGCCAATGAATAACTACAAAAGATTAAAAATTAACAAAATAATGACCTCCCTTGTCAAACAAAAAAAACTGTACTGACTCTTAATTTTAATAAGCAGATAAGAGTGACTTTACTCAATATTACTGAAATTGGGTCAAGACTATCACAATAAGAAAGAGAAATTAAATTCAACTCCCCTGAAACAAAAAGCAGAAGAATTTTAAGCTTTGGGGTGAGCTTGTGGTAAAGTACTAGAGGAAGTTAGAGGGAGCCTGGTCATTATTATTAGTCTAATTTTATTAGCTAATTGACTCTCACCCAATTAAACTCCTACTCTCCCACAGAGATTGAGAAGTAAGGGCACTCTCTTGATCAGTACATTTCAATTGGATAACTCCAGGGTCCTTAAGAAAGACAATACTCTCTTGAAAAAGAGGGAAGATGCTGGGAGAGGATACACATCTTAAGTGGGGAGATAAATAATTTACAATTGCAAATTTCCTAAGGTAAATTTTGGAAGAATAGGTTGGTCAAGGGCCTATAACCAGGAAGAAATTGCCTAAATCAAGATAAGGGGATCATTAAGGCAGTCTTAGTCACTCTAAAAAAAATTAGGCACATATGCTTTACAGAGTTTGTGATCTGTTAAAGATAAGGTTCATTTCAATGCTCTGTGACATACAACAAATAAATTTAAGTTTTCCAGTATGTTATAAAAAGTTAACATAATTCAAATACTGACTTAATTTTAATAAAAAATATGAAAACAGTAAATGTAAGCATACCAATTAAAGTTACTATCCAAACAATCCATCACAATCACAGATAATTAATTGTAGAATTACAAAGTAAGTTTTAAAAGGAGAAAATTATGAAGTGATACAAATTGTTTAAAGCAGCACTGTTTGTTATAACCCCAAACTGTAAAAAAAAAACAAATTTCCACCAGGAATAGAATGGATACAATTTCTGTACAGTTATACAATGGGCTATTTACAGCAATTAACATGAATTAATTAGTAATGCTCTAACTTGAATGAATGTCAGAAACATAATATTCAATGGGACAAGTCAATCATGTGAGTATATAGTAATCTGTATTACTGTCAGTGATTTAAGGTTATTTCTGAAGATGGGTGATATTGACTGGGAGAAGCATGGTGAAGGCACCAAGGGTACTAGTAAAGTTCTGCTTTTTTGATCTAGTGATTTTTTTGTGCAAATTCACTGAGTTGTTCACTTAATGTTTGTATCCTTCTATGTTTTATGCTACATATTTCAAACAAAAGTTTCAACATATTTAATATTAGTCTATTTAGGACCAATATTATGACAGTTTTGGCATTCCATATACTTTTTCTAGAATTAATCTAGCCTAACAAATATATAAGTGTGTAGCTGTTAGTTATCTTTCAATTTTTATTTTTATGTCATATTTCCATAGCTATTTTCCCTCTTTTTTCCATAGTTGTTTCTTTTTTTGTGTTATCAGTCTTCCTAGAGGTCTACCTTAACATGTGTTTCAAACTATTGGCTCTCAGTTTTGTCTTCTCTACCTTTTTATTTTTCATTGATCTATCAGTTTCTGAAATGGATATGTTAAATATCAGAATGCAATTACTGATTGAACTCTTTATCCAGGCACTATTATCAAAAGTTGTTAATATAATATTTGAGGCCATACTGTGTGCTATTTGTTTATGATGGTTTTATCCTATAATTTTATTGTTCTTTTTATGATATACTCTGCTTTTTCCTGAAGAAAACTGTTTTTATAAATTCTATTTTGCCATATGCTGCTATTACATTTTCTTATTCACAATAGCATAATATATACTTTTAAATTATTTTTTCCAACCATTCTATGCTTTCTATCTCACATGTGTATAAGACATCTATTATTTCAATTTTCCAATCACAGATATTCAGTTTTTTACAATGGGAAGTTAAAGTTGTTTATATTAATTTTAATTCATGTTGTTTTAGAGCCCATTTATGCCATAATAATTGATGTTTTACATTTATTTATTTTCTTTTCCCCTAATTTTGCTTTCCATTAAATAGACTACATTTTCTTCTGATTTCAACGTTATACTTCTACTTTTGTTTTTACGGTGGCTTTTCTTAACCTAAGGCTGCATAATCATGTACGCTTACCATTACTGAGTTCTTAAACTGAGTTTTATCATTTATTCCCTAAAAAGGCAAATAATTTAACATTTGGTCTTTCCATATGTCTAATCCCTATTCCCTCACATTGATATAGCCTTGAATTCAGGTCTGGATTACAATAAATATATTCTCTTTTTGTTTCTGTTTGCCCTAGCTATTCTTATTAAAGAGCAGTAAATTTTACTGAAGCATTTTATCACATTTAGTTCTCTAGATTTGCTTTCCTTCTTACTTAATTCTTAAGCCAGTGTTGTTTTCAACATTGGTCTCTGTTAATATAGATAATCTTACAAAGATCATTAGTTTACCAGGCATCACAGGAGACAACAGATAGAAAAAAGGAACACTGAGATGATGAAGAAATAGAAATTTAGGCTGGAGATGAAGAAGGCAAAAGTTGGAATTATCAAATTTTGAAAGCCTGTTTTGGAAACAAGACATCATACATAAAATCAATTGTGTAACTATAGATCAATAACAAACATAATACAGTTTAAAATGCTATTAACAATAACATCAAATAAAACACCTTGGAATTAATCCAATGAAATGTACACAGAAATTAAAAAAAAATAAATGCTGAAGAAAGGAGGAATATCAAATTCATAGATTGCTATTTCCAACATTGTAAAAATGTCAATTCTCTTCAAATTGATCTATAAATTCAATGAAGTCTCAATCAAAATCCTAGGGAGATACTGTTTGAATTGGTGAGCTGATTATAAAACTTGGAAGGAAATTCAAAGCCAAGAATACCTATAGAAATTATTAAGAAGACAAAAATAAACTAGAAGAGTGAAACTACCAGAAAGCAAAACTTATTTTAAATATACAGTAATGAATACAGAGTGGTTTAGGTGTGAGAGCAGACAAATAGACAAATTAAACTGCATATTATACAGAATTAAACCTAGAAAAAGGGCAGTATAAATACAGCCAACTGATTTATGACAAAGGTGATATTGCTGTGAAAATGACACAAGAACAGAAAATCAAACACCACATGTTCTCACTCATAGGTGGGTGTTGAACAATGAGAACACATGGACACAGGGAGGGAAGCATCACACACTGGGGTCTGTGAAGGGGGACTAGGGGAGGGACATTGTGGGGTAGAGAGTTAGTGAGGGATAACATGGGGAGAGATGCCAGATATAGATGATGGGGAGGAAAGCAGCAAACCACATTGCCATATAACAAACATAGCTATGTTGCATTGTACCTATAACAATGTTATAACTACATTGTTAACAATGTTATACCTACAACAAACATTATACAACATTACAACATTGTTAACATTGTATAACAATGTTGTACCTACAACAAATATTGTACCTATGCAACAATCCTGCATGTTCTTCACATGTACCCCAAAACCTAAAATGCAATAAAATATATATTTTTAAAAATTAGTAATTTTTGCTCATAAACAAAACAAAAATCACCATTGAGAAAATTAATAGGCAAGAGACAGACCAGAGGATATTTGCAATACACATATCAGACAAAAGGTTTATATTCACAATTTATTTTTAAAATCCTATGAGTAAATAAGAGAAACAATCTTATAGAAAAATGGCCAAAGAGGTTGGACAACCCATTCTAAGAGGATTTATTTATTTTTGAAGAAACCTATAATGATAACAAAGAATCTGTAATTGTACAAAGAAATAATGAACCTCACTTAAATTATAAGTGAGGTTTATAACATAGTAAAATATTTACAATTAAGTTGCTACATACTGTTTTGTATTCAGTTCATACCAAGAATACCACTTTGAGTGGTTATGGCAGATTAGGATTACCGTTTTTTTTTTAACTGATGCCTAAACCCCCTTTATTTCACACAGGTATGCAAATTGCAAGACCACTATATGATTGCAAAAAATTAAAGGATTATTTATTTCTTGTTGGATGTCCAAATATTTTCAAAAGGAAAGTTTAAGAAAAAACAAAATCTTGGGTAAATAATTGTTATTTTTTTTTACAGGTAGGGTGCAATGTTGCTATTATATGAAGGTCTACCAAAAAGTTGTGACAAAAAAAGTCCAACAGCTCAGTAGAAATATGGGAATACAGGCTGGGCATGGTGGCTCACACCTGTAATCCCAGCACTTTGGGAGGCCGAGGTGGTCGGATCACGAGGTCAAGAGATCGAGATCATCCTGGCCAACATGGTGAAACCACGTCTTTACTAAAAATACAAAAATTAGCTGGCATGGTGGTGCGCGCCCATAGCCCCAGCTACTCAGGTGGGCGGCTGAGGCAGGAGAATCACTTGAACCTGGGAGGCAGAGGTTGCAGTGAGCCGAGATCGTGCCACAGCACAAGAAAGAGAGAGAGAAAGGGAAAAAGAAAGAAAGAAACATAGGAATATATAAAAAAGATATATTCTCTCCAATGCAAATGTCTTTAGGCATATTAAAAGGTTCTGTGATTATACCATGCAGCTGTGAAAAGGAATGAGAATGACCTCTCTACACTGAAACACACTGGTAACAAAACATATTTTTAAGTGAGGAAAGCAACATTCAGAATAGTGCAGAACATCACAAATAGAAGGTGTGGAAATTCTCTCTCCTCTCCCCATCTCTCTCTCTCTGCAACAAGGAGAGGTGATAAATATGAAAGTGAAATAATGAAATTTCTGTGCCAATAACTTGAATATGATTTTGTCTATGGAATCATATGCAAAAAATATTTTCCTTAGTTAAAAATGTTAAATCAGAACAGAAAAGAATCCTAAAATGTAAAAGCAAACTGAAACAGATGTACTAACTGTATATGGTTGGTGGGATAGACACAGAAGGAAAAAATTAATTAAGTGATTTTAAAACACAATATTTTGACATACATTCTTAGTGGGATACATCCTCATGACAAAAAAAAATTTTTTAATCCAGCTAATGAAAGCACAAGAGAATATGGAACTGGAATGTCACTATTTTGCAATCTTTAATGAGATAATAGAGCCAAATAACTAACATCAATGGATGGTAAGATGTTTGGGTAAAAACTTGATGGGAAAAATTTATAATGGCAGTGTCAGGCTGATAGCACATAACTCGCTGGTCAATATTAGATACACTAAAACTTTACAAGGAGATTTTATATGTCTCATGATATGATGTAATAGGAAGTAAATAGCAGTTGAATGATGATTTCCTTTTGCCTAAAAGTGAAATCTGAATAAAATCAAGCCTCTATATCCAACTACAAGTTTACTGAAAATATAGCAGAAAAAAAAACGTTACTCAACCAAACTTGGGTCTACCTGCTTGGTGCAGCAAAGCCAAACACTGACATAGGGATTGCAGTGAGAGGAAGTGAGGGACTTACTGCACGGCGCTAAACAAGGAGAATCAGGCAGCTATTGATTAAGACTCAAAATCCCTGAGGCTTAAAGATAAAACTTTTTTAAGGTGGGGAGGAAGAGGTTACATTCAAAGTCATAAATGAATACATGGATGTTACACATTGGTTTAACCCAATGGATATCTCAAAGCAGAGTCTTACAACTCAGAGGTAGATTCAAAGATTTTCTGATTTGCAATTTGTTAAGGAAGAAAACTTTTGAACAAACATTTGTAGGCCACAGAAAAGAAAGTTAGCTCTGGCTTATGTGTATGACTTCCTCTAGGTTCCTCAAGGAAGAACTTTAGAATAAAGAACAGTAATCAGAATTAAGTCCTCAGTTCCTCCTTATCTGATGTCTATTGTGTGGGCAGATCACTTTGGTAAATGTCTGAATTCCTGAAGAACAACTCAAGAACCGATGTTGTTATCTGTAGTTTCCATAGGAAACCAAACATCCTGTGATTCTAATTTCTTTGGCTATTGTTTTAAGCTACTATTACCTTCTTGCTTATGAAGTTGCTCATTTACTTCTCAGGGTAGCTAGGTGCCCAGAATTTCTGCTGAAGGAACTCAAGATTTTCCTTTGTTTCCATGCTTAGGGAGAGGGGCCAGCAGGCCCCTAAGATGGGTCCCTTCTGTCTCAGAAATAAGGTAAAGGACAACTTGAAAAAGTAACCTGTCAAATCCAGAATGTGGGACACGCCACAAAACAAGTGCTCATGGTTCCTCCTAGCAAAAACCAGCATAAAAAAGGAGGGGAGACTTACTATGTGAACTAGAATTAAGAAACAAAATAACCAAATGCAACATATGGACATTTTGGATATCAATTTGGAAAAAAAAATGACAACCTTGAAAGCTTTGATGAAATTTTAGACCATTGGTGCAATATGGACCAAACAGTACATGATATTAAGTAATGATTGTTAATACCGGTAAGTATGCCAATAGCATTTTGGTAGGATTAAAACGCTCTCATTTAGAAATGCATAATGAAATTTTAATTCACTGAAATAACATATACCTGTGATTTTTTAAAAAATACTTCAGCAAAACAAACAAATGTATATGGGATGAAGAACAGATGAAACAATGATCAGCTTGGTAAGTGTTGACAGTGAGTGATGGGTGCATGGAATTTCATACATAACAGGATTCTTTCTACTCTTCTGTATGCATGATAACTTACATAAAAACATTTACAAAGAAAAAAGCATCGGTGCCTGAAAATATCAATGCTTGAGCCAGGTTGACGGGGTCTTACAAATCCTGGCCCTACTGAAACAGGTGAGTTCCCTGAGCCCCTTCCCAGGACATGCGACAGGACTATAACTTGCCTGTTCAGCTGCTGCCACTGCTTAAACCCCTGAGGGGAGGGAAAGCATGCAGATGGACAGATGCAGGAGCCCAAGTGGGTTTGTGTTACAATGTGTCTTTTTAGCCCTGCTGTCTGTGGACAGCTTAGGTGTTAACCAACTCAGTGGATGCTCTGCCTTTCTGCAAGGACAAAGGGGCAGTGTGACAGCTTTCTGTATTCAAAGCTTTTGTCCAGTGTCTCGGAAGAATTGGGTCACACATGGACTCAAAGGATGAATGTAGAAATTTTGAATGGTGGAGGTGGCTCTCAGTGGGATGGATTGGAGCCAGAAGGGTGGATGGAGTTAGAAGATGATCTTCCTCTAAAGCCTAGCTGTCCAGCAGCCAAACTCCTCTCTGACCACCCCCAGCTGGACTTCTCTTGGCATTCAGACGTTCCTCCTATTCTCTCTTGGTCTGCTGCATTGTTCGGCTGTCCATCTGCTTGTCTCATCTCCTCGCCTGCTCATCTGCTTCTGGAGTCTAGGGTTCAGGCTTGATATGGGTACAGGATAGGGGATGTGGCAGGCCAAAAGGCAACTTTTGGGACATGAAAACAGGAATGCCTGTCCCCATTTAGGGCCCCCAGTCTCCAGGCTTGAGGGTGGGGTCTTTGCTGTGGAACTGCCCTCTTCTACCCAGTGTTTCCCCGTCTCCTGTCTGTATCACTACTACTTACCCACATTGCTACTTTTGTCAAAAGAAAATGATTTAAATGACTTAAATAGAGGTTAAAGATCTCTTTATTTAACTGATGCACATGAGGGACTGTCTATAGACCAGGTAACTCCTTAACTAAAACAAGGTCGAGATTTTATAAAATAGGGGAAATCGAGTGCATATACTTGAGATTTTGGTTTAGGCAGAAGTTTTGTACTTTAAGGAACTCCATGGTTCAGGATCATTTCAATTTTCATCCTTCTTTTGAGGCCTTAATAACCATTACAAACAATATTTTTCAAGAACAGTGTTTGCAAGTCTTGTGGCTTATCAGGCAGTGAAATTTCACAAATAGTAGAAAAAGAGAAAAGGTAGCAAAGGTAGAAGGCAAGGGAAAAACTGGAGATCCTTTAAGATCCTCTATCATATTTATTTTAGCCCTTTTTCATCTTGCACCTACCACCTATATTTATCATATCACAGTTTGCTCATTTGTAAAATGAGGATAACAGTACGTAATTCTCAGCACATTTGTGAATATGCCCTGAGTTAATATACAGTACATCAACATCTCACATGCTCCTTACCTACACGCCTGGCATATATTAGGTACTCTGAAGATGTTATTGCCCTGATAGGCTTCAAACAGGCATTGCTAGAATTTCACCTTTATATCATGTGAATCTCAGTGGCTCAATAATCTTCATGAATATATACATGTTATTTTCTCTCTTCTTCTAAGTTGTGACTATTTTTGCTGTTTTGGGTAGGTTTCAAGTTGCTTTTGGATGTTTGTTTGAACATCAGAAACCTACGTTTGAAAGATATAAAGGAATTATCTACATTTAGGAAATAAAAATATAATGAATTTTCTAAAAATGAATCTGTAAAACACCAATGTTTGATAGTGAAGTAAAACATGAATTAAGTTCTTCATTTTATCTACAGAGTTAAAAGTGGTGGGTGAGTGTGATCAAAGTGAGTACAGCAGTCTCAACATCCAGAGTACAATAGAGCTTAGTGAATCCTCAGTAAGGACAATTTGCAATGTTGGCAATTCAAAAGAAAAGATCACTCAGTAACTAACAACTGAAACATTTCAGTGTTCACTATTTATCAGGCCCTGTGCTAAGTAATTTATATAGCAGTCCCAACTTATTTGTGATCTTGCTTTCTATAGTTTCTGTTACCTGAGGTCAATCATGGTCTGAAAATATTAAATGGTAAATTCTAAAAATGAACAATTCATGTTTTAATTGCACACCACTCTGAAAAGCATGATGAAATCTCTCACAGTTCTACTCCATTACATCCAGGGTGTGTATTGCACCTTTATTTTGTGTGTACATGCTGTACAGTGTGTATCTGTACAATATGGGATTCAGTATCTGCTGAGGGTCTTAGAACATATCCTCCAATGATAAGGGGAAAGTACTACATATATTTTCTTGTTTAACTCACATAATAATTTTATATAACTAATGTTTTTGATCTATATTTTCCAAATGAACCCACTGTAACTCAAAGTGATGTAATAAGTAGAAAAATGTTTCACACTGCACCAGTAATTAAACCAAGAAGTTGGATTCTATGGCTTACATGTCTAATGATTACAACTTAATTTCTGATTCAAATATGTGCCCATAGAACATTGTTTGCAAAGAAAGGAAAACATACTTTGAAGCTATTTTATAAACTTGTTACAGGGTATTGCACCTTATATTCTTTCTATTTTACAGTTTTCTTTGGAGATAGTGATTTTCAGAAATGAAAATGTCACTAGTCAGGGTGGACAGTGCATGATGGTGCTGTTGCAGTTTTATTCAAAATTGTAAAGTTCTGTAAAATAAGATAATTAAATTATGGGGGCATATTAGCCATTAATATAGAATACTCAGTAGAATAATTAAAAGCACTGATGTCAGACACTAGCTGGTTTTTTATCAAATTCATTATTTTCTTCTTCTACCAACAACTAGACTACATGTGCTGCCTCCTTTGCAGTAAAGTGTGTCCATGTAAATGTTTTCTAGCTAAAGATGTGTAAGCAGAAATTGAGTATGCTACTTCCAGGAATGGCCCATAGAAACATGCCATGCACAATTCTACATGCTCTTTTGCTTTCAGCCAGCTGGAAGCAGAAGAGCACAGTGACTGAGGAAACAGTATCTTGAATGTAGAGGAGCCTTAATAGGTAAGAAGCCTGAATCCCTGAATCAACACTTGAAAAAGAGCCACTAGGAAATCACAGACATTAGTTTTGGATACATGTGCGAGATAAATCTCTAGTGTATTAAGACAATAAGATTTTGGGATTAATCATTTATAGTGGATGTCACCTGAACTAATACAGAAATTGATCATTTGAAGCAGGTGCTATTTTAACAAAATGTTGCAATTAATGAAGTGGCTTAGTTGTTGGACAGTGGTTGGGCAGTTAAATCAATATTTCAGTGAGATCCATCTGGTGAAGTAAGAAAACATTTGGTGAAAATGTCACCTGCATTAACTTGAATAGCAATGATAATGATGGGTTGACATTTATGTTCTGCTTTTTGTAAGATATTATTAGAAGATAAGAGCAGGAAATGGTTAGTGTGCAAGCAGAAATGTTTAGCAAGTAGAGAAAGTTCAGAAATTTAGGACCTTAACGGCTAGAAAAGCCAACTTATTCTAAGCATCAAGGACTAAAAGGTATGAATTTAAAAGACATTGAATGAAAAGGTCAATAAGACTTCTCAATTGAGCAACATAATTCAGTTTTGCAGCCAAGATATGTTATCCAGAATTCTCATTTATTTTTTCAGAAGGAGTCATATTTGCCAACATTAAGTTGAGAAATAAAGACATAGACACTGCTGTGCTGGATCTCAAAAAGTACATCAATAATAAAGTATTTATAATATTTGCAAATATTCTTCCAATTTCAAGCTACCAATGTGATGTCAACTGGCTCCCAAAATTCCAAAAATTTAACAATCAATTCTTGAAAGCCAGTACTGGCTGATTAAGGCACACCATGGGTGTGAAACCAAAGAATACATCATATTCTACCTGTCTTGAAAACAACTCCTGCCGGGAACGGTGGCTCCTGCCTGCAATCCAGACACTTTGGGAGGTGCAGGAGGGCAGATTGCTTGAGGCCAGGAGTTGGAGACCAGCCTGGCCAACATGGTGAAACCCTGTCTCAACTAAAAATCCAAAAACAATTAGCTGTGCGTGGTGGCACCTACCTGTAGTCCCAGCTACTCAGGAGACTGTGGCAGATGGCGCCCCTGCACTCCAACCTGGGCGACAGAGCAAGACTCTATCTCAAAAACAAAACAAAACAAAATTTTATGTGGTTAAAGACATTAGAACAACTTTGATGTGATTAAAAACATTAGAACTGGAATCAAGTAGAAAATAAAACAGTTAAGTTTCTCTTTTTCTGTTAATTAACCAAAATACCATGGCTCTTGATTTGCATGAGCAAGAGGCAGGTTATAACAACTATGTAATACCTAAAGAAGGCATAATTCCCAAAGCCCATTTTGGGTAAGGAATAATGAAAAAAAGAATCTTGCAGAAGTCAGAGCTGGGAGCCTTATCTACTAAAAAATAAGAAATTTGTTTCCCCAAACCAAAATCAGTTGTAATCAAGGAACTGTCCTAATTACCAGGGGGTGGAGTGGGGCAGCTCACAATGCCTCCCTCTCAAGTTTATGTCATTAGTGTGCACCAGTACTGCTGGTTCTTTCTCATTTTTTTCTTTTTCTAAATGGGAATGTTTGTAGTCTCCTGTTCTAGCACTATCATTGTATACTGTACATTTAGGGAGAGAAAGAATTATATTCCTTTTCTATTGCTGCTATAACAAAACTGCAATACATGAATGTATGATCTAACCATTTAGGAGGGCAGAAATTCAATATGGGCAACACTCAGATCAAATCAAATTGTAGCAGGGCAGCATTTCTTTCTGGAGATTCTAGGTGAGGATCCATTTTCTTGTCCTTTTCCAGTTTCTAGAGGCTGTCCACATGCTTGGCTCATGGCCTCTTCCTCCATTTTTAAAGCCAACTCATGGCTGGTGGAATCTTCACATTATATCTCCTGACCTCCTTCCATCATTACAGATGCTTCTGTGACTCAGACAACTATTCTGGCTCTTTCTTCCACTTTTAAGAACTCTCATAATTACATTGGGCCCTTCAGAATATCCACGATCATTTTCTAACCTTAAAGTCAGCTAATTAGAAAACTTACTTCTATCAAAAACCTTAATTCTTTTTGCCATGGGACCTAACATATTTACCAGTTCTGAAGCTTAGGACATGGATCTCTCTGAAGTAGGGGTGGGGGCAGAGTATTATTCTGCCTTCTACAATATCAACTTGTCTTCTTAGTTCATATATCTCCAGATAAAGAGGAGCTACAGGCAGATGACAATAATTACTGCACATCTCCTGGAAATGCTTGATTTTGATTTAGATGCAATGACTGGATGAGGTTTTGGGTTTTCACTTTTGGGATTATTCTCTCTGTAAGATATTTGATGACCAAAAGAGTAGGCTGTCACAGTCTGAATAGCCACCCATGAAATTCAGTTTTTCTTCCTGAGCACACAGCTAGAATAATACATTTCAAAAATTCTGTTGCAATTAGTTGTGTCTGAGTTCTTAACAATGGAATATGAGTGGAAGTGAACTGTTCCACTTCCAGTTCTGGCCCTTAAGGAACTCCTCTCATCATCCTACATGCACCATTTTCCCCCTCTGACTGAAGGCAAAGGAACACTGACTTGGAATACATTTCTGAAAATGGCAATGCTATAAACTAGAAAAACTGTGGGTTCTTAAATATTACTTAAAGGAGAACCACTTGCAAGTTTGGAACAACCATTTTGAACTTTATGTGAATGACAAATGATCTATAAGGTTAAGCTTTGAAGCTCACTTTTTACAGCTACTAGTGACACTTCCATTTAATTGTTTACAAAGTAACATTAAGTGATCAGTTATAATCAAAATTGTGTACCCTATTATTTTATAAGTATTATTGGTGATCATAGAATCAGTTGTTTTTAAACAGTTAGTTTTAGAACCACTGACCTTTTATACATTAACTACCACATCTGTAAAATGGGTACCTGCCTCATGTGATTGATGTAACTACTAAGAAAGAAATTTAAAGCACTTAGACTATGTTATATATACAAGAAAACTTTTCACGAAGGTCTATTATTATTAAAATCATAAATACTGTGCAAAAATATTGGTTATTTATACATAAAGATATACAGCAAAGGAGCCAATTTATTTTTTTCACTAGAAAGAATCACTTTATAACAAAAATAGATAAACACTCAAGTACAGCCTCATGAAACAGGTGACTATTTTCTTCCTCATGTACCAGTATTGCTCAATTTACTATTCTCACTGGAAAATCCCTTAGTCAAGTATCGCTTTACACACAATGAATTAACAGATTACTTGTACCAGTGCTTACCACATATACTTCAGCTCAGTGTCTCAATATATAAAGCATCCAGCCAATTAATCTAACCAACAGCTATTCATTAAGCATCAACCAATCTTTTATTTTCACCAGAAATTTTTATAATTTCCTTTTCATTACTATTACTTCTAGTATAACTGATATTCTTTCCAAAGATTTTTTTCTATATCGCTATTTATAATGAATATACAAATGAAGCATATAAAACTATATTCACCCATGAATGTTTACTACAACTTCTTGAGTTCTAGAAAATTACAGTTTAAATTAAATGTGGACATGCTTCATTTAAAGTATATGAAGTTTACATATATTTTATATGCATACATCATGAATAAAATGGTTTTATCCAAATATAGCTGAAGGGGCATTTAGCAAGTTTACTTAATTAATCTAACCCCTTTAGATATAACTATAAGACTTTGGGATTTCCACTAAATGAAAAATAAAGAATAAAGAAAAAAATACAAATGTCAATCAACAGGTTTGTTTGAGTCACACGATGCCAGAAAGTGATTGAGCTGATTTTATTCTTTGAATTGACAATATGGAGTTTTTACTATTGACTGGAACTAGCAGATGTTTCGGCATAATATAGAGACAATTAAACCATCTTGAGCAGATGAAACTCCTATCTTATTTTCCAAGACATGTGAAAAGGATTTGACAACTTCATTCGGAAATAAATTATATTTGACGACTGTCACTTTTTGGAAAGACATCTATTCTAAGTCTTGTACTCTGTATTTGAAAATCTGATTTTGCACTCTTTATTTGGAAATCTGATTTTGTTCTTATTCTATTTCTAATAAAATTTGAGAACATGCATTCTAATCATCAGGTATAATCCTTTTTCACTGCACTTCTTAGGTACCATCACATCCTTTAGACTTGTAAAAGGATATTATGCTTATATATTGATTCCTTTGTTCACTTTATATATACTCATCATCTACCACTCACAAGATATTGAGCTAAATACTTTGGAAATCCACAAATGCCTTCAACATATGTGTAATATAATAGAAAAGGTGAACTATGCTCATTTATATCTATAATTAATGAACAGGAATCCCATTTGTCAATGTTTATCATATTGTTATTACTAGTACAACATCCTCTTTCTCTGCTGAGGTATGGTCTCCACAAATGCAAGAACTATGTCTTGTAAGTTCATGGCCCAAAATAATTACAAAACAAGTGTTTACTGAATAAATAAATGGTTTGATAAGTAAATTTGACTTAACTATATTGATACCATATTATATTTAACAATTTGTATTACCTTGAATACTATTTCATATGATGAATGTTATTTAAGGAAGTGTTTCTACCTGTGATTTTTGTACTTATACTTTGGGAAGAAAGAAAATATCAATTTTCAGGCTATGAATAGTCTATGAATAGTGAATATGAATAGTGAATATGAATAGGCTATGAATAGTGAATCTGTGGTTTGAGTTGATGCTTGGTTTATCATGATACTAAAAATGTAATTATATTATAGGTTAAGGAATAGTTAACAAAATACTCAAATGACAATAGTTTGTTTTGAAATATTGGCAGTTTTACAGTGACTTGCACTAGATTGATCATTACATTACTTTGAATCTTATGCTACTTTCTGCTCATATATTTAAGTATGAAACGTTATAACAGCACACCAAATAAATAAAAAAGATAGAAATTTAATGTTCCTTAGATAAACTGTTAATAATTTATATTCTAATTTTAGAGAAAAGCTAAGAAATGTTATATAAAATGAACAAACACATTTTTCTTGACTTTCTTACACATATTTATAAAATTTTAAATAGCAATTCTGTTTCAAATGCTATTTTTTGCACACGAGAAATAATACACTGACATGAGCTAATTCTTATGTTGGTTTATAATTTTTATTGGCTTAGTCAAAGAATCATAGTAATTATAGATAATATTTTTTGAACTGATACATTGGATAAGATACCCCCCAAAAATGCATAAGTATTTTAATGAATTTGAGAAGGAAAAGTGAACATTTAAGTTCACATCAACATTCATCTAACAATATAGATTCATTATAGATTTGGTTCACTGGTGATTGGGATACAAAGGTAAATAAGAAATAACTCTTTTTCTCAAATAACTTTTAATCCTAGAGGAAGAAACATTATGATTTGTAATATGACTTAATAATGTAGAGGGTGACATATGTCTTAGAAAAAAAAATAGAGCACTACAGGAATTCCAAAGTGTATATATAATTTCCAATTAGGCCAATAGGTGGGAAGAGGTGTTTGAAATTAGTCAAAGGAATCAATAGTGGGTATTAAGCCATTTTTTTTTTTGGAGGCGCAGTTTCACTCTTGTTGCCCAGGCTGGAATGCAATGCTGCAATCTCAGCTCACGGTAACCTCTGCCTCTTGAGTTCAAGAGATTCTCCTGCCTCAGCCTTCCAAGTAGCAGGGATTACAGGCATGCACCACCATACCCAGCTAATTTTGAATTTTTAGTAGAGACGGGGTTTCTCCATGTTGGTCAGGCTGGTCTCAAACTCCCAACATCAGGTGATCTGCCCACCTCGGACTCCCAATGTGCTGGGATTACAGGTGTGAGCCACTGCACCAGGCCAAGCATTTTTTAAAATAGTGCATTCTATGCTCATGGTTAGGAAGATTCAATATTGTGAAAATGGCCATACTACCCAAAGTAATTTAAAGATCCAATGCTACTCCCATCAAGCTACCATTGACTTTCTTCACAGAATTGGAAAAAACCACCTTAAACTTCATATGGAATCAAAAATGAGCCTGCATAGCCAAGGCAATACTAAGCAAAAACAAACAAACACACAAAAAAACACAAAGCTGGAGCCATCACACTACCTGACTTCAAACTATACTGCAAGACTACAGTAATCAAAACAGCATGGTACTGGTACCAAAACAGAGAAATAGACCAATGGAAAAGAACAGAGGCCTCAGAAATAATGCCACACATCTACAACCATCTGATCTTTGATAAATCTGACAAAAACAAACAATGGGGAAATGATTCCCTATTTAATAAATGGTGTGGGGAAAACTGGCTAGCCATATGCAGAAAGCTGAAACAGGATCCATTCCTTATACTTAATACAAAAATTAACTCAAGGTGGATTAAAGATTTAAATATAAGACCTAATACCATAAAAACCCTAGAAGAAAACCTAGGCATTATCATTCAGGGCATAGGCATGGGCAAGGACTTCATGACTAAAACACCAAAAGCAATGGCCACAAAAGCCAAAAT
>PVKP010009352.1:0-24209 GCA_004027715.1 Plecturocebus donacophilus
ACTATGATTTACGTTACTATTAGTAATTCTTATCTTCTAAGGAAAGAGGAACCGGGTGCAGAAGCAGAACTTGAAAGTAGCCATGGAACGTGACGCTGAAGCACAGCACCACATGGAGACAATCGAGTCCCCAGATGTCTGTGGGTCTCCCTGGCAGCCGTCAGCCTCCCACAAGAGCCTGGAGAAGTGGAGTTTTCTCGTCCTCCGGGGAAGGAGACGTCTCGGCCATCTCGGATGTCTCCTTCCCTGGCTGGCTGAACAGCGGGAGCTTTCCCAGCGCTGACACCGTCGCACGGCCGAGGCGTCCTCCAGCAGCCCTTCTGCGGGCGTGACAGAGGACTCAGCGCACCCTGCCTTAGGGTCACCTCTTTTCCAGTGCCACTTCAATCCCATACCTCTTGACCTGAGGCTTATTAGTAAGATTAAAGATTAGAAGATTATATATGTGTATACGGTTGCGATTACATATGAATAGCTATGTGATTATTTATGATTATGCACAGGAATAACTATGTAACTATATCTCTAATTCTTTTCTAATTCTGTGTTTATATGAGAACATGCTGAGGCTTCAGACCCTTGCCTCGGCTCTTGCGGGATTACCCCCCACCCCACATGCTCACAGCGCCTCTCTAATGTAGATAAAAGCCATCGGGGAAGACTCTCCCTTGTCTTGCTGTCTGAAACTGCTCTCCCTCCTGGCGGTTTGTTGCAGGACCGTCTTTCCTTGGGAGGCAGCAGGGTGCCATGGGAATATTAACGTCATCCAGGCAGTCGGGAAGGGAAGGCTTCCTGGAGGAAGGGACATTCCAGCTGAGCTGCAAAGAATGCGCAGGAAGGGGAGGAGCTTGGAAATGAGCAAGGTTAAGGGTGGTTATGAGAAAAGGGAGAACGTGTTCTAGGGGGCGGGGTGTGACTGCCTGGAACTAAACCAGGGCAGGGCCTGCTGGAAAATCTGAGCTTCAGCATTGCTGGGTGGTGGCGTGAGATGCAGAGAGAGGCACCAGAGGCTGATATTTGTTCTCTGTGTGGCAGCTTAGAGAATGGAGTGGATGGGAGGGAGGCCAGGTGAGATCCTGCCTGCCAGGCAGCTGCCTATTGTGGTTACCATGGAAACGTTAGACTGCAGACCCAGCAGCCTCTAGTCCAGCCCCTCTTATTAAGGATGACAAGACTAAGAACCAGACAGGGGAAGAGATCTGCTCTTTCCTGCTGGTGGCCTGGAAACCTCTGTCAGAAAATATTGCAGTAAAACAACACATGAGATAAAAATCACTCTTTACTTTGCCATCATTTTTATTTATTATTATTATTATATTAGACACAGTCTCTGTCGCCCAGGCTAGAATGTCATCTCGGCTCACTGCAACCTCTGCCTCCCAGGCTCAAGCAATTCTCCCTTCTCAGAATCCCGATTAGCTGGGACCACAGGCGCACACCACCTTGCCTGGCTAATTTTTGTATTTTTTGTAGACACAGAGTTTCACCATGTTGCCCAGGTAGGTCTCGAACTCCTGGGCTCGATCGATCCTCCCACCTCAGTCTTCCAAAGTGCTGGAATTACAGGTATGAGCCTCTATGCCTGGCTAACCATGTTTAACCATCTCTAGAACTCCTCTCATCATTCTAATGTGAAACTCTGTCCCTATTAGATAATTCCCACCTCCCCTCCCCCCAGCGCTAGCAATCATCAGCCATCATTTTTACCTTCTTCTTCTTCCTCCTCCTCTTCTTCTTTTTTCTTCCTCTTCCTCCTCCTCTTCCTCCTCCTCTTCCTCCTCCTCTTCCTCCTTCTCCTCCTCCTCCTCCTCTCTCTCCCCCTCCCCCTTCTCCTCTTCTTCCTCTTTGAGAGAGAGAGAGGAGAGAGAGAATGTCGCTGTGTTGCCCAGCCTGGAGTGTAGTGGTGTAATTACAGCTCACTGCAACCTTGAACACCTGGGCTCAAGCAATCCTCCCACCTCGACCAACCGAGTAGGCAAGACTGCAGGTGTGTGTCACCACACATGGCTAATTTTAAAGCTTTTTTGTGGCGACAAGGTCTTACTGGGTTGCCCAGGCTGGTCTCCAACTTCTGGCTTCAGGTGATCCTCCCACTTTGGCCTCCAAAGTTCTGGGATTACGATGTGAGCCACCACAACTGGCGTCTACTTTCTGCCTCTATGAATTTGACTCCTCTAGGGACCTCATGTAAGTAGAATCACATGATATTCATCTTCTTGTGTCTGGCTGACTTCACTTAGCATAATATCCTCAAAGTTCACCCACGTGGTGTCATGGGTCAGAATTTCCTCCCTTTTTAAAGGTCAAATACTATTCCACTGGGTGGGTAGACCACATTCTGTTTATCCATTCATCTGTTGATGGACCTAGGGTTGCTTTTGCCTTTGGCTATTGTGAAAGAGGCTACTTAAAACATGGATGTATTGGAAACCTTCTTCATGGATGTCAATTGGTACTTAGTGAAGAAGAAAGGCTTTTGTTAAGTTTAGATACAAGGAAAAGAGAATAGAGAAGAATGATACATTTCTCCCTGAAAGTTCACCAGAAGCAGCCTTTGTGCCTAAATGCTTCCAGGACTCATCTGAGGCCAGGCTTTCCCTGGCTCTTGTTCTGAATACTGTGTGTTTAGACTACGCATGAGTCCAACTCTAGTTCCTGTGGCAGATGTTAGCAGAGCAGCTTTCATCTGTGAGGCAGATTTGCCTTGGGATTTGCTTCTCCTGGGAGACACTCTGGGCTTCTAGGAAAACTGACAAAAGGCCAGCTGATCTGTTCTACCATTTACAGGAATGTAGGCTCCACGATGGCACATGTACCTGTCTCTTTTCTTAACCAGTGAATTGCCAGCACCTAGAACACTGGCTGATCCTAGAAGAAGAATTTGTCAGGCAGGGCACAGTGGCTCGTGCCTGTAATCCCAGCACTTTGGAAGACCTAGGTGGGAGGATCACTTGAGCCCAGGAGTTCAACATCAGCCTGGTGACATAGTGAGACTCCATCTCTACAGAAAATAAAAAATTAGCCAGTGGTAGTGGTATGGGCCTGCAATTCCAGCTACTAGGAAGGCAGAGGTGGGAGGATCGCTTGAGCCCAGGAGTTGAGATTACAGTGACCCATGATCACGCCACTGCACTCCAGCCTGGGCGACAGAGCAAGACTTTGTTTAAAAAAGAAGAAGAAGAATTTGTCAAATGAATGAATGACTGACTGGACCTTCCGTGGGGTCCAAGACAAATCTCCTCAGCCCAGGAAAGGAAGAACTCCATGGAGACTCCAGTTAGTCATTCATTCATTTGACAAATTCTTTTAATTTATTTATTGACAAATTCTTTTGAGGAGACCAAGTCTTGATCTGTCGCCCGGGCTGGAGTGCAGTGGTGTGATCACGGCTCACTGAGTGAGTAATCCGGCACTTACCCAGGCTCTAATTCTAGCATGACTCTCTTTTCTCATCACTCAGCTGGTAGAAATGACACCTGCTTGAGTCAACCTCACCAGGTGTCATGAGCAGGAGCATCCAGGGGACCGCGTAAATAAAAGCGCTGTCCCAGTGGATGTCACGATTGTCCCTTGCTGTGACCTCTCCTCCCAGTACCAGCCTTGCGTCTACCAGTAACCTCCCACCTTTGGGCACCTCTCAAAACTCAGAACTTCTCTGTCTTCTCTCTCCGTGGCCCCCCTTTCCTGCCCCAAGTCTGGCTGCTTCTTTGCTTTCACGGCCCTCATTTCTTCGGCCATCGCCTCTAGTCAGGAATCCCTCCCTCCTGTGTGACCATTGTCAAAACCTTGACCATATTCTGCCTCTGGACTTTTCTTCCCCATCTCACTGATGCTGCCAGAGACATCCCCCAACGTGCAGCTCTGACCTCATCCCCTAATTCAAACATAACTGAGGGGCTGGGCACAGTGGCTCATGACTGTAATCCCAACACTTTGAGAGACCAAAACAGGCAGATCACCAGAGGTCAAGAGTTCGAGACCAGCCTGTCCAACATAGTGAAACCTTGACTCTACTAAAAATACAAAATACAAGCTGGCCATGGTGGTGCATGCCTGTAATCCCTACTTGGGAGGCTGAGGCAGGAGAACACTGGAGGTGGAGGCTGCAGTGAGTCGAGATCGGGCCACTGCTCTCTAACTTGGGTGACAGAGCAAGACTTAGTCTTAAAAAAAAAAATGACTGATGGATGAACCAACTGCACATAACCTCCTCCCTGGCTTTCCGGGGCCTCCCACCCCTGGTCTCTCTGACTTGATTCTGCCCACTGGCCCCTGAGTCTCCTCCCTCCAGCCGCAGCGGCACCTGCCTCTCCTGAGGCTCCTGCTGAGCATCTGCCTCCCTGCCTGTGCACACTGTGCTCCTCTGGCTGCAACATCAATTCTCTCTCCTCCCTGCTCTGCTGAGATCCTTCCTATGCATTAAAAAGCCCCTCAAGGGCCGGGCGCAGTGGCTCACACCTATAATCCCAGCACTTCGGGAGGCCGAGGCGGGCGGATCACGAGGTCAACAGATCGAGACCATCCTGGTCAACACAGTGAAACGCCATCTCGACTAAAATAAAAAAAAATTAGCCGGGCATGGTGGCGGGTGCCTGTAGTCCCAGCTACTTGGAAGCCTGAGGCAGGAGAATCACTTGAATCTGGGAGGCGGAGGTTGCAGTGAGCAGAGATCACGCCACTGCACTCCAGCCTGGGCGAGAGAGAGAGAAACTTCGTATCAAAACAAACAACGCAGCTCGAATGCCCCACTGTGCTATTTCTGTGCTTCATCCACATTCCTCTCACCGTACACACCACATCGACTCAGAGTGTTTGTTTGCATTCCTTCCTTGGCTTTCCCACTAGACTGAATTCCTGAGGGTGGAGAGGATGTGTCTTGTTTCCACTGCCAGCACCATCCGGTCCAACCAGCAAGAAGTGATTGCTGATTTTGGGAGGCTCCTTGCTCTCCTTCCTTCTTTGCCCGGGTCTTGGGTGCTGACCTTATCAAAGGGCAGCCTGGGGTTATTCTTATCAAAGGGCAGCCTGGTTATGCACACAGCATGTCGCCCAGTTCCTGGCTTGGAGGGAGAGCGCTCATGTTTGATGGTTACAACAATGGATGGGAACCCATAGCCAGTGGCTTCGATGCCTCTGCCTGATGGGAAGCTGAGAAGGAACTGACAGAGCTCTTCTTTCTTTGGGTCACTAGCGTTCCGCGGCTTCAGCGTTTCTTTGTGCTGGAGCAAGTGCAGTTTCCAAGACCACAGAGGAAGAGGATGGAGGAATGGCCCCAGCTGTCTCAGAGGATGGCACTTGTTGCCCCCAGTGCCATCAGCCAAAGACCTTTTCAGTTACACCAGACGCATTGGCTCTAGGCAGCCTGAGCTTCCTGTCACCACGGACTCTGTTTAATGTCTCAGCTGGACTTGGCGCGTCGGAGATTGCAAGGAACATGGCTGGTCCACTTGGGTGGCTTTGCACATGGCCATCCTGTACATATGCCCTTCTGCCAGCCTGGCAGCCTCTCCCTTCGTCTGCCTTGTCCTCAGAAATGCATCAGCAGGGGGAGCTGGATCTATCCTGAACCTGATGGAAAGCAGACGTCCCTGCACGCAGAGGAGCAAGCTGCGTCGCTGGGTTTTTCTGGAATAGCTCAGATGGCTGTTATTTTATTCATTGGAATGGAGATGAATTGCTAAATGTACCAGTTAAATGTGATTTAAATTGTATATCGTTGTCAAGTTTTTCGCATAAATTCACTAATTAAAAAAAAATTCTTTGCACAGACATTTGCCCTGATTTTTGTGTTCCATGAGCTTGGGAGACAAATGTTCTAGCTGGGAAGACCATTTTCTGGTTCTAAACTACATGAAGGGTTGCCTTTAAGACATTAGACATAAGACAGTAGAAGGCTAAAGTCAGCCTGTTTGAGGGCAGCCTTAAGGCATCCTCAAGGTCCTCGTTGAAGACCTAGTAGATCCACATATCCCCATTTATTTTATTTTATTTTTGTGATTTATTTTTTAAAGGCAGGGTCTTGCTCTGTTGCCCAGGCTGGAGTACAGTGTTGTGATCATAGGTGACTGCAGCCTTGAGGTCCTGGGCCCAAGGTATCCTCCTGCCTTAGCCTCTGTAGTGCCTCGGACCACAGGTGTGTGCCAGCGTGTCTGGCTAACTCCCATATAACCACTTCTTATCTTCCAACTTGCCAGCGCCCCACCTATCCCTGTTTCCCGATCCTCGGTTCCCATGTTGAACTGAGTCTTTTGTACTCCTCATGTTGTTTTATTTTCTGTACTTCCTGATGATTTGGGATCTGGGGCCTTGCTGATCTTGAAGAGACCACCCCTCCCAGGGCCCACTAATTCCTAGAGATGGTAACCACTTGTCTGCAAGTGTGCCTTCCATAGGGAAACCAGCCAATCCAAGGTGCACACCCCCACCTGCCTCTATGACAGAGGATGACACTCCAGGCCTCTGCCCTAACCACCCTTGGGCCGGGCACCGGGAAACTAGGGGCAGCTCCTGCGCTGCCTAGCCCGCAGCCAGTCCTCAGCCTGCTGGTCCTGCCTGGCCTGGCCTTTCCACGAAACCACGATAAAGGCTCTTGTGCATGGCTCCAGCCTCGCTCCCTCTGCCTCCAGCCCCACCCTGGTGCCTCCCCAGGTGGCCTTGTGTGGTGTGCCATACTTCCTGTTTCCAGGGCTCTGTGAGCATAAAAAACAACTTCCTTCCTGATGGCAATTTTCATGTTTGCGTGTTTCCTTATACCTGGTGAAAACACATCCTGGGTACAATTTACAACACCTTTTGGGCTCTCTTCAGCTCAAATCTTGGGAATGCCCAGTCAAACTCATAATGGGACTTGGCTTCTTGTCCCGTTATGGCTTTCTGGCCCTGACTCTTTAGCCAGAAAGTGAAGCTATCATCTTGTTAATGGAAAAAGAGGTCCCAATACAGACCCCAGGGGAGGGTTTTCATATCTTACATAGGGAGGAATTCAAGGCAAGTCGCAGAATGCAGTGAAAGAAGCAGGTTTATTAGAAATTCTCCATTGCCAAGCAGGGTGTCCTCAGAGAGCGAGCGGAGGGACGCACCATCTTTAAGTTTTTCTCATAGAGGGGTCTTGTCTAAGTAAAGACTAAAACTAAGCTGTGTTTAAGTGCAGATGGGCAGATAGGATGACAACTATTCTATTGATTTACAGAAAACTACCCTTGACATTTTAGAGTGTAAGTACACCAAAGTATAACTGTAATGATCTTAAAAGCATATACTGGGGCCAGGCATGGTGGCTCACATGTGTAATCCCAACACTTTGGGAGGCCTAGGTGGGTGGATCATGAGGTTAGGAGATCGAGACCATCCCAGCTAACACCGTGAAACCCCATCTCTCTAAAAACACAAAAAAATTAGCCAGGCATGGTGGCACATGCCTGTAGTCCCAGCTACTTGGGAGGCTGAAGCAGGAGAATTGCTTGAACCCGGGAGGCGGAGGTTACAGTGAGCTGAGATCATGCCACTGCACTCCAGCCTGGGAGACAGAGTGAGACTCCATCTCAGAAAAAACAAACAAAACAAAAACCACATGTTGCTATGGGTACTGGGGCATCTGGACTTTCTGTTGTTGTAGGGCTGTGTCCTCGCAGGTGTCTTTCAGTTGTTTTGCTCACCTGTAAACATCGTATGACCATGTGACTGGCAAGGATGTGCCTGGCTAGTTTTCAGATGGAGTTGGCTGTAGAATGTGTCCCTCTGGCTCTCCTCGACCCCTGCTTTCCTCACATCCTGAGTCTGCAGGCTCTCTTTGTTCATTCCTCTCTGTCCATCTGTCAAACCAGACACAAAAGCAGAGCTGAATGCATGCTTGAAAGAGAGATCCACCTTTATTGTGTAATTTGAGTTGGCCTAGGAATTCTCCAAGGCCCCAGATAAACTGCACTCGGATGCCTGAAAACTTCCAACAACCAAATCCCTTTTCCATCCCATGACCCTTTTCCATCCCAAATCCCTTTTCCTTGAGTATGACCCTCTTCTTCTTCTTTTTTTTTTTTGAGACGGAGTCTCGCTCTGTCGCCCAGGCTGGAGTGCAGTGGTGCCATCTCGTCTCACTGCAACCTCTGCCTCCTGGGCTCAAGCAATTCTCCTGCCTCAGCCTCCTGAGTAAATGCAATTACAGGTGCACACCACCACGCCCAGCTAATTTTTGTATTTTTAGTAGAGATGGGGTTTCACTGTGTTGGTCAGGCCCATCTTGAACTCCTGACCTCAAGTGATCTGCCTGCCTCGGGCTCCGAAAATGAATGTCTTCTTTCTTCTCATCGTTTTATTTTAAAATGAGCTTTTCCAGTTACTTTCCCTTTATAATAACAGAATAGAAATTGGATCAAAATGGCAACCAGGACATGTACCTGTTTCTCCTCCTACCCCAAATTTTATAAAATGAAAGAAAATATATCTTAAATAAGGAGGCCCTCCAAGTTCAAAGTCATTAGTTTCCCACCACCCAGACGAAGCATATTCAGTGGAATAATGTATATTCTGATTAGCACTAGATTTTCACAGATAAAAATGAATTTAAAGGATATCAGCAAGAAAAAAAATAGAATCATAATGTAGAATTTCCAAATCATTAGAAAAAAACTGCAATTCAATAGTTGGAAAGAAAGAATAAGAAAGCATGGTAAAAAATAAATTAGAAATAAAAGATAATTAGAAATAAATCTAAATGCACCACTACTCACAATAAATAAAATAAAATGGGTTTAAATGTTCTATTAAATGTCCCTCAGATTGGGTTAAGGAAAAAAAAAAAACCTCAAATCCAAGAACGCACAGTATATAGGAGATCTTCCTAAATTAAAATGTTATAGGAGAGTTGAGTGTCAACTCAACTCCTGGCCAGAAATGTGACACACTATTTTTACTAAAAATAGAAAAAAATTAGGGGTGTGATGGTGAGTGTCTATAATCCCAGCTACCAGGGAGGCTAATGCAGAACAATTGCTTGAATCCGGGAGGTAGAGGTTGCAGTGAGCCGAGATTGTGCCACAGTACTCCAGCCTGGGTGACAGAGTGAGACCCTTTCTAGAAAAAAAAAAAGATTCTATGATTTATACATGTATTGAAACATCACATTGTATCTCATAAACATATACAATTACTATTTATCGATTGAACATAACATAAAACTTTAAAATTTTTGAAAAAAGATATTTTAAACAAAAATAAAAAGAATGTAGAATATTATTTGTATCAGAAAAAAATATAAAATTCAAAGTGAAAATTATCATAAGTGTGCTGATTCTTATTTATAAAAGTGGCAGTTTGCCAAGGAGTTATAATACAGTCATGCATTGCTTACTCAAGGGGGTTCATTCCGAGAAATGAGTTGTTAGGTAATTTTGTCATGCAAACATCATGACGTGCTTACAAAAACCTACATGACATCACCTACTTCACATCTAGGTCACATGGTATGGCCTATTGCTCCTAGGCTACAAACCCGTACAGCACGTTACTGTACTGAATACTTCAGGCAATCATAACACGATGGTATTTTTGTATTTGAACCTGTCTAAACACAAAAGCATTGTGCTGCAACATTATGATGGCTATGTCACTCAGCAGTAGAAATTTTTTAGCTCTATTATATTATCTGTTATAATCTCATGAGACCTGCTCTGTGTATGCAGTCTGTCATTGACCAGAATGTCTGTATGTGGTGCATGACTGTAGTTTCAAATCTCTACGTACCTAATAACAGCTCCAAAACAATAAGGCATAAACAATAAATAATACAAGTTCAAAGAGAAATGTACGAATCCATAATCATGGTGGGATAGTTTAAAAATTCCCCTCTCTCAGATATTGACAAATAAAATAAACAAAATTTAAGTGAGAATATGTAGAGTTTGAATCAATTAACACATTTTACAAATAACTCTATGTAGAATTTTTATAGCCCCCGAAATAGACTACCTTATTGTTGAAACACTTATACAAGAATAAAAACTAGAGACCAGGACATAAAGAAAAGCCACATTCCAAAAATGCAGAATGTCCACAACAACAAAAATGACCACAAAAAAGGAAATAAAAAATGAAATCATGCATATAGTAACTTAAGAAATATAATCAAAAACTATTAGTAGGGATTACTTCTGGGGAAGAGAGTTGGAGGTGGATGTGGAATTTTTACATTTAGCCACATGTATGAAGTATTTGCTTGGAGTTTTTATGGTATTATTTATTTATTTCTTCATGAGACAGGGTCTCACTCTGTTGCCCAGGTTGGAGTGCAGTGTTGCAATCCCAGTTCACTGCAGCCTTGACTCCCCAGAGTCAGGTGATCCTCCCACCTCAGCCTGCCAAGTAGCTGAGACTACAGGCATGTGCCACCATGCCTGGCTAAGTTTTGTATTTTTTGGAGAGATAGGGTTTTGCCATGTTGCCCAGGCTGGTTTTGAACTCCTAGGCTCAAGCAATCTACCTGCATTGGCCTCCCAGTGTGGTAGGATTACAGCCATGAGCCATGGTGCCCAACCTGCTTGAAGTTTGTATTATTGAGCGTGTAATTTTGAATTGTTTAAGGCAACAGGCATATAAAGTAACAAATGAATATATAATAAGCTCCCTTTTCCAATTTACAAAAAAAAACCTGGAAAAATAAGTAGTTTAGAAATAAAGTCATAAAAACCATTATATAGCAAAACCTGTAAGCAGTACTGGCGCAGCCTCAAAGGCACCAGTTTGACAATAATAAGCACAAGTGAACTAAGTATTCAACTGGAGACACTTTTAAAAATCCTCCCAAATTAAAGAACGGCCAATCCAAACAAAAGGTACAAACATCAAAAGGAGATAAGACTGTTATTGGCAGTTACTATAGTTATCTACTATAAACAACCTAGGGAATCAACGGAAACACCCAGTATCCCAGTAAATAAGAATAAAACAATGTGATACTTTTGCTCCTTATTTAGACAAAATTTAGGTATTCCACTGTTGCTAGGGATGTGGGAAACAGGCACTTGAATATAATGTTGGTGGGGATATAAACTGGTCAATTTTTAAAAGTTTTTAAAGCTATATTTATATAATATATATGTAATTATTTATATATATAATTATGTAATTATATGTATATAATTAATCCACCTTTAAGGTGGATGATCTACTCAGTTGAAGGTCTTAAGACTGAGGACCAGAGGAAGAAGGAATTCTGCCTCCAGATGCCCTTTGGACTTGGGTTGCCATATATATAAATAAAATAGAGATGGGTTCTCACTGTTGCCCAGGCTGGTCTCAAACTCTAAGGCTCAAGTGGTCTTCCCACCTCAGCCTCCCAGGTGTATGCCACCACACCCAGCTAAACTGGTCTATTTTTGAGAGCAATTCAGGAGAATCTATCCAAGTTTCAAACACACTTATCCTTGGACAAATAACTGCACCCATCATTATTCTGTTATTCTAGAGCAATACTTTCACATCTGCTTAAAGAAACGTGTGCAAGGAACTTGCTGCAGCATTGTTTGAAATCATAGGAAATTAGGAGCAATCTAAATCTTTATCAACTTGTAACATACATTCGCATCTGTTTATGCTATGGAATACCACGTTTATGGTATTCCATAAATTAAATAGCATAATACTGTTTATGCTATGAAATGAAAAATAATGATATCAATGTACTGACAGACTCTCTAAGACATATTGTTAATTGAAAACATATACAAATGAAAAAAACAGCTGTTTTGTCAGCTACAGCTGTTGGCTGTCTGAAAAGCAATTGTCAACTGCCTTCTTTGATGTTGTTCCCCCTGGTGGTTGAAAGAGTTCAACACTGACTGGCCCTTCTAGCTTCCACTGCACCTGGAAGTGGGCATGGGACACACGTGGCAAATGAAACATATGGAAGTCTGTCGGTGGGTTTCTGGGAAATATTTTCCTGATGAAGGGCTGGGTACAGCAGCCCATTTTTTCCTACACTGGACACACAGGGATGTAGCAAGTGGACTGTGGGAGGAGCCATGTTGCAGCAGCAAGGTCAAGAACAAGAAGGAAAGCCCCTGAGAATTATTAAGACAGGCTGGGCATGGTGGCTCATACCTGTAATTCCAGCCCTCTGGGAGGCCGAGGCGGGAGGATGGTTTGAGGCCAGGAGTTTGAGACCAGCCTGAACAACATGGCGAAACCCCATCTTTACAAAATATACAAAAATTAGCCAGGGATGGTGGTGTGTGCCTGTAGTCCCAGCTACTTGGGGGAAAGACGCAGGAGGATCACTTGAGCTCAGGAGGTTGAGGCTGCAGTGAGCTGAGATCGCACTACTCCTCTCCAGCCTGGGCAACAAAGTGAGCTCCTATCTCAAAAAAAATAAAAAATAAAAAGAATAACTAGGACAGTGAGGTCACCTAATGTCACCAAGCCACGAACTAACTCTCAGACCTACTTATGTACAGAATTCTTGGATTGTGGGTTAAATAAAAACACTATATATTTAAGTCACTTTTCGTAAAAGGTTCTAGATAAACGCATTTCTAACATACAACCCTGTATTGGTATAGGTACACCCATGTAAATGCATAGAGAAGATTTGTAACAATTCACAGCAAATTGTGTATGACTACAACTCAGGAATGAAATGAGACTGCCTTTTTACTCTAAAAACGTTTGTAGTATTCTGATCTTTCTTTTCTTTTCTTTTTTTGAGACGGGCTTGCTCTGTTACCCAGGCTGGAGTGCAGTGGTGCAATCAGCTCGCTGCAGCCTTGAACCCCTGGGCTCCAGTGATCCTCCCACCTCAGCCTCCCCACTAGGCGGAACCACAGACTCGTGCCACCATGCCTAGCTAATTTTTTTTTTTTTTTTAAAGAGATGGGCCTTGTTATGTTGCCTAGGTTGGTTTTGAACTCCAGGGATCAAGTGATCCTCTTGCTTCAGCTTCCTATAGTGCTTGGATTACAGACTTGAGCCTCTGCACAGAGCCTCTGAATTTTTTCAATAAGTAAGTTTTTATGTATCAATCATGTAATTTAAAGAAAGTTAGAAAACACAAAAATAAAACCTCCCTGTTGGGATTTTGGGATTATAGCCAAATGGAAAAAAAGAGTGTCACTCATAGTTCTATCACAAAGAAAACAAATTGTCAATTTGCTCTCTGTTTAATAAAAAATAAAATAAAACATAAAATTAATAGAAAATTAATTTAAACATTTTCCAAAGCAAGGGTGAAAGTGTATTAAAAAGCTTTAGGGTCAGGCGTGGTCGCTCACACCTGTAATCCTAGAACTTTGGGAGGCCAAGGTGGGCGGATCACGAGGTCAGGAGATCAAGACCATCCTGGCCAACATGGTGAACCCCCGTGTTTACTAAATTACCAAAATTAGCTGGGCGTGGTGGCGCACACCTGTTGTCCCAGCTCCTCGGGAGGCTGAGGCCGGGGAATTGCTTGAACCTGGGAGGCGAGGTTGCAGGGAGCCGAGAGCGCTCTACGGCACTTCAGTCTGGCGATAGAACAAGACTCTATCTCAAAAATAAAGAGACAGGGCCTTAGAACAGTAAGGAAAGGAAGGAAAGTACACTTGGAAGAGTGGCAAGTGGGCGACTTGAGAAGCCAAGCGACCCAGTGCGTGGCTTGGCCTCTTGACTTGAGTTTTCTACATGGACGAGCTTCTGGGATCCTGCGGTGCTTCTCCCCACGCTTGAGATCTGACGGGGAAGCTGCCGATCCGTTTCAGGTGAGGATCGGGTATCTCTTAGGAGACCGCCTTTCCCTGGGGCCAGCTGTGACCGGTTAATTAATAGATGTTACGATTTGGGAGGTTTCGGTTTATAGAAAAACTGAGCAGATAGTTCCTGTCTACGTCCCCCCACTGTTTCCCTTATGTATTAACATCCTGCATTATAATGTGTGGTGCATGTGTCATCATCGACGAGCCAATACTGATACACTACTATTAACTGAATTCTATGCTTTATGCTAGGGTCATTCTGTGTTATAGAGTCCTATGTGTCTTGATCAATGCAGAATGTCATGCATATACCGTACACCACACAGTATCACACAGAATAGTTTCGCTGCCCTAAAATTCCTCTGTGCTCTGTCCACGCATCCCTCCCTCCCCCCACCCTCATCCCTGGCAACCACAGACACTGTTATTGTCCCCATACTTTCGCGTTGTCAGAATGTCGTGCAGTCGGAATCATACGGTATGTAGGCTTCTCAGATTGGCCTCTTTCAGTTAGCAACATGCACTTAAAGTTTCTTCGTGTCTTTTCATGGCTTGAGAGCTCACTTCTTTTTAGCCCCGAGTAGCGTTCCGTGGTCTGGATGTGCTTCAGTTTACCCGTTCACCTACTAAAGGACATCTTGGTTGTTTCCGATTTTGGGGCATTACAAATAAAGCTGCAATAGTGAGCCAGGATGTTGCCATTGCACTCTAGCCTGGGCGACAAAGTGAGACTCCGTCTCAAAAAAACAAAAACGAACAAAACAATACAAACAAAGCTGCTATGAACATCTGTGTGTAGCTTTTTGTATGGGCATATGTTTCAACTCAATTGAGTATATATCTAGGCGCACAATTGCTAAATTGTACAGTCAGACTGTGTTTAAATTTGTAGGAAGCTGCCAAAGTGTCTTCCAAGGTAGCTGTACCATTTTGTACTCCTTGCCAGCAATGAATGAGAGTTCCTGTTGCTCTTGTATACATTTGGTATTGTCAGATTTGGGGACGTTAGCATTCTGATAGGTGTGCAGTGGTATCTCACTGTGCTTTCATTTGCAATGGTCTCCTGACATATGTTCTTGCACATCGGTTCATATGCTTATTTGCCATCTGTTGCTCTCTTTTCATAAAGTGTGTAAGCTAGATGACAGCTGGGGTCTTCCAGTCCCTTGAAAATCAGGTAAGATTTATTAAATTTCTTATCCCAAGCTCTGTGAAAGTGCTAATGTCTTTTCCAGATAAATGTAGACTAGATTAGACAAGGAAAGACTCATAGCAGTGCATGAATTTATAATACTTAAAATTCTTTACACGTGTAAAGTATTGAGTGTTTTACAAATGCCTTCCTATGCACTATCTCATTTAGACTTGGGAATAACCTTGTCTCAGATGGGTATAGCAGGTATTATCCCATTTTAAAAATCAGAACGGGGACCAGGTACAGTGGCTCATGCCTGTGATCCCAGCACTTCAGGAGGCAGAGGTGGGAGGATTGCTGGAGATCAGGAGTTTGAAACCGCCCTGAGCAACATAGCAAGACCCCTTACCCCTACAAAAAATAAAAAAAATAATAACTGGGCTTAGTGGCATGCACCTGTAGTCCCAATTACTTGGAAGGCTGAGATGGGAGGCTTGCTTGAGCCCAGGAGCTGGAGGTTACAGTGGATATGATTGTGCCACTGCACTCCAGCCTGGGTGACAGAGTGAGACCTTGTCTCTTAAAAGAAAATCAGGGTGGTTAGGCAAATTGTCTCCACTTATAAAACTCCAAGTGGCAAAACTGGGACATAAACAAAGTTTTTATTACTCTGAGGCTACAGCTCTTTTCCCTATGCCCCTAAATTCCTTCCAGAGGAAACTTGCTCTTATCCCAACAACCTGGGAGGGCAGTAGCTATCGTTGTCTCCTGCTGCCGCGAAGGGCATTAACATTTCCAAGTCCATACAGCCAGGAAATGTGAGTTCTTTACTACTGCATCCAGAAACTTGATTTGGGCTGGAGCTGGGGTGTGGGGTCTTCTTAGTCCCTCCCAGAGGGGCTTGGACCACATTCTGCTTTGTGTTGATTGCGAAGGCTGGACATTCAGAGCAGGGTGTGGGGCAAGGGCTAGTCACCAGTTAGTGAGGGAAGGAGTGCACTAGGCATGTTTTTCTCTTCTGATACTTTGACATCTTGGGGCCTTGCTGACACTGTGGGGACTTCCCCTTCCAGAGCTAGCCAGTTCCCAGGGATAATAAAGGATTCCCGTCCAGAAGTAGGCCTTTCATGTGCACACCAACCAATCCACAGCCCGCGCCCCACCAAAACCCCAAAGCACAAATTATAAGCAAACATATTGATGAATTTAAGCCCATCAAAAATAAGGTCTTTTTTTTAAGCAAAGGACAACATAGGTAGGCATTAGCAATATGAGAGACTGAAATAGGTATTTCGAACATTGAAAACATAAAGGCTAATATCCAGAATATATGAGCAAACTGCAGATCAAAGACAAATCAGACAGAAAGATGGGGAATGGTTATGAAGAGAATAATCACTGAAAGAAAAAATGGGATGAGTAACAAGTCTATGAAGAGATGCATAAATTCATTAGTCATCAGACTGGCAAACTAGTAAATGGGATAATGCCAACCCTAGAAGAAAATAAAAATGTAGGAAAACAGAGGAGTGGAGACAGGAATGGGCACTTCAGAGAGATACCTGCCAGTACTGGGACAATGGAATGTGGGTATATACCCTCGGATGCTTGAATTGATGTGTCAACCTGATCAGCCTATACCCAGATATTTGGTTTAACACTTTATTCTATGTGTTGCAGTGAAGGCATTTTTTAGATGTGATAAGCATTTAAATCAGTAGACTTGAATAACGCAGGTGATCCTCCTTTAAGGTGGATGATCTACTCAGTTGAAGGTCTTAAGACTTAAATCAGCAGACTTGAATAAAGCAGATGATTCTCTTTTAAGGTGGATGATCTACTCAGTTGAAGGTCTTAAGACTTAAATCAGCAGACTTGAATAAAGCAGATGATTCTCCTTTAAGGTGGATGATCTACTCAGTTGAAGGTCTTAAGACTTAAATCAGCAGACTTGAATAAAGCAGATGATCCTCCTTTAAGGTGGATGATCTACTCAGTTGAAAACTGAAGACATGAGGAAGAAGGAATTCTGCCTCCAGATGCTCTTTGGAGTTGAGCTGCCATATCACCTCTTCCCTGGGTCTACAGTTTGCAGCCTCCTGGCCTTCTGATATGATTTGGCTCTATGTCCCCACCCAAATCTCATCTCTATTTGTAGTCCCCACGTGTCGAGGACCTGTAATCCCCATGTGTCAAGGAGGGATGTGATTGGATCATGTGGGTGGTTTCCCCCAAGCTGTTCTTGTGGTAGTGAGTGAGTTCTCTTGAGGGCTGGTGGTTTTATAAGTGCTCAGAAGTTCCTCCTTCACTCTTCTCTCTCCTGCTGCCTTGTGAAGAGGGTAACTGCTTCTTTTTCTGTCTTGATTGTAAGTCTCCTGAGGCCTCCACAGCCATATGGAACTGTGAGTCAATTAGACCTCTTTCTTTTATAAATTACCCAGTCTCAGGGAAGTTCTTTATAGCAGTGTGAAAACAGACTAATCTGCCTTCTATGCAAATTTTAGGTTTGCTAGTCTTCACAATCATGTCAAGGAAGTGCCATTCATTAAAATCAAACTCTCTCTCTCTCTCTCTGACCATGTCCCCAAAGTTCATATGTTAGAAACTTAATTGCCAATGCAACAGCGTTAAGAGGTGGGACCTTTAAGAAGTGATTAACGTCAATATCTTGAGAGTGCATTTGTTATAAAAGTGAGCTTAGCCAGGCGAGGTGGCTCACGTCTGTAATCCCAGCCCTTTGGGAGGCCAAGGCGGGTGGATCATGAGGTCAAGAGATCAAGACCATCCTGGTCAACACGGTGAAACCCCATCTCTACTAAAAATACAAAAATGAGCTGGGTGTGGTGATGCCTGTCTGTAGTCCCAGCTACTCGGGAGGCTGAGGCAGCAGAATTACTTGATCCTGGGAGGTGGAGTTTGCAGTGAGCCGAGATCGTGCTACTGCACTCCAGCCTGGCGCCTGGCAACAAAGCAAGACTCTGTCTCAAAAAAAAAAAAAAAATTGAGCTTAACCTGCTCTTGCTGTTACCCTCTCTTGTCTTTCCATCTTCTGCTCTGTTACAACACAGCAAGAAGATCCTTGCCAGATGCTGGCACATTGATGCTGAATTTCCCAACCTCCAGAACTGTGAGCTGAATATATTTTTATTGCTTATCAATTACCTAGTTCGTGGTATTCTGTTATAGCAGCACTAAGATAATACCCAATTGGTTCTGTTTCCCTGGAGAGCCCTGCCTAATACGCTTGTGTGGTAGAAATCTCCCCTTCTCTGGCCTGGCTCCATCCAAAGGCAAGAGAGTAAAGGTTTTCTCTCTGGGGAAAGGAGGCAGTTTGAGCCTCTAGTCCCGACATTGGCTGGATTCCCTCTCTGTTCCACGTGGTGAAGCCCATCAGTCAACAGGTCTCGGCAGTGTACCAGACATTCAGTCAGCGTCTCCATGCCTTATTCTTAGAATGGTACAGAAAATCCAGATTTCTGGATATTTGCAGAACGCATCTGGCATGAAAGGCAGAGGCCAAAACAAACAAAGGAAAGGAACTCAGAGAAAAGAAGCAATGCTGGGAGGAAAACACAAACGAATAAAAAGTTACCCACCTCCTGAGAAGACAAAAGAAATGATCAAATTCACGGAAGAAAACCAAGAGGACTTAAGGGGAACACTTACAGAATATGAAGAGGTTTTGGAAATTTAAATATAATAGCAGGAGTTTTTTTAAATGCCAGAAGAGAAAGGTAAGGAAGTTTCCAGAAAGCATAATAGAAAAGAGAGAGAAACGATAAGAAAGTGAGAGGGTTAGTTGTGGAGAATAATTTATGTCTGGTAGAAATTCCACAAATAAAGAACAAGAAAAATAACACGGAAATAATTATTAAAGAAATAGCACCAGGCAAGGTGGTTTACTCCTGTAAGCTGGCACTTTAGGAGGACAAGACAGGAGATCACTTGAGCCCTGGGGTTTGAGACCAGTCTAGGCAGCTTGGTGAAACCCTGTCCCTACTAAAAAATATAAAAATTAGTTGGGCCTGGTGGTGCACACCTATAGTCCCAGCTACTTGGGAGGCTGAGCTGGGAAGATTGCTTTAGCCTGGGAGGTCAAAGCTGCAGTGAGCTGAGATTGTACCACTGCACTCCAGCCGAAGCCACAGAGCAAGACTCTGTCTTAAAAAAAAAAACAACCCACGAACAGTGACAAAAAACCACTCTGGGCCCAGGATAATGAATGAAGAGAAAGAGACTCATACCAGGGAACATCTTCATGAATATTAGAGATTAAAGAAAACATCCCAGAAGTTTCCTGAAAAAAAATATTAGGTCAAATAGCAAAAGTTTTGGGAATCAGAATAGCAATTTACTTCTCAACAACAACACCGATGTGAAGGCACTGATGAAGGAAAATTATTTCAAACACAGTATTTGATAGGTGGGCAAACTATCAATCAAGTAGGAGAGGAAAATAAAGACACTTCGATACACACAAGGTCAAAAAAAGGGACTTCCCATTATCTTATCTCAGGAAGCAAATGAAAGATTTATTCAATTAAAGGTGAAGAAAACAGGGACTGTGTTATGTGATCGAGGTATGGAGACTTCCCAGGAGAAAGAAGCAGTCCCGGAGGACAGCCAGGAGGAGGAGCTTAGAGGATGTGACTAGAGCAAACAAAACAAACATGTGTCAGGTTTCTAGATCTCTCGGACCATGAGAGGAGTTTGACAGATGTAGTGGAGAGTTTTGGAACAAAATTTGTGAGCAGTATATCTTTAATAAAAATCTAAGCCGAATTGGCTGGGTGTGGTAGCTCACACCTGTAATTCTAGCACTTTGGGAGGCCGAGGTGGGTGGATCCTTTGAGGTCAGGAGTTCGAGACCAGCCTGGCCAGGTGAAACCCCATCTCTACTAAAAACACAAAAATTAGCTGGGTATGGTGGTGCACACCTGTAATCCCAGCTACTTGGGTGGCTGAGGCACGAGAATGGCTTGAACCCGGGAGACAGAGGTTGCATTGAGCTAAGATGGCACCAGAGCGAGACCCTGTCTGGAAAAATAAAAAAAAAAAAGAAAGAAAACTAAGCCACATTGTACAAACCAAAAACAAACAAACAAACAAAAATGCACCTATTAAATCTAGGGGAAAAAGACGTGAAATAAAGAAAATATAAATACATAAGCCTCAGATATGAGCCCTATTTCCATATAGGCCATTGAATAATTATTTTATTAAAATTTGTTTAAATATTTAATTAAAATGAAAATGAATTAAAACTGGGAGATGAACAACTGAGAAGATGTGAACTGCTATTCTAAACCAGCCAGATGTGGTGATTCGCGCCCGTACTCCCAGCATTTGGGAGGCTGAGGTGGGAGGCTCTCTTGAGCCTAAGAGTTTGAGACCAGCCTGGGCAACATGGCAAAACTCTATCTCTACAAAAAATACAAAAGTTAGTCCAGCTTGGTGGTGCAAGCCTGTAGTTCCAGCTACTTGGGAAGCTGAAAGGGTTGATTGAGTCCAGAATTTTGAGGCTGCGGTGAGCTATGATCATGTGACTGTACTCCAGCCTGGGCAGCAGAGTGAGACCCTGTCTGAAAAAAAAAATAAGGTTAAGAAATAGCAGTATATGCATTTTATGTAGATATACAGGGGTAAATAATGGGGTAAAAAAAGCTAAAAGAGTGGAAAGAAGTTGAACTTGGGGTTGGGACAGAGGATTACTTTTAGGGGGCATGGGTATAACGGATTTAGCACTACCTGGTATTTTACATGATGTGCAAGTATTATTCTGATAAGATTAACATTTAATGGAAAACCCACACACTAACCTTCTCATCTCCTTTCACACTGCTCCTCTTCAGAGCCAAATTACTTAAAAGCATCACTTGCACTTTTTGTGTCCATTTCTTGGCATTCCACACATTTCTCAATCAAACTCAATCTAGCTTTGTGCTCCTCATGCCGCCCAAGCAGCCCCTGATAAATTCCTCAGTGAGCCCTGCATTGTTAACGGCAACTCCTACTTTAGCCTCATCGGACTTGACTTCTTGGCTGCGTTTAACTCTATGGCGCACTCAGCCTCCCTTCTTGAGTCTCCCCTTGGCCTCAGCGATCCAGCAGTTGGTCTCCTGGACTGCCAGCCTTGGAGACGTTCCTCCAGGCTTCACTGCCTCTGCTTGGACACCACATGCTGCTTTTCTTCAAGGGGTGGGGGCCCTAGGCTCTCCTCTCTCTCCATGCTCTCTCCTCAGCCCGTCTTGCTCAGTCATGTCTATCATCTGTCTACTCCAGGTGACCTGGAACTGGTCTCCAGCTCAGCTTGTCCTCTGAACTCCAGGTCAGCACCTCCCTTTGAACGGCTCAGAGTTTTCCTCAATGTGAACATGCTCCAAACCACACTCCTGACTTTGCCCCTAGTCCTGATGCTCTTCCAGCAGCCCCCTGTCTCCACCACCATCCAGATGGGCAAGCCAGATGCTCAGAGCCACTCTTCACCACTCCTCTTCCTCATCCCCTTACCCAAGTACCATCAATGGTAGCTCAAACGTTTCTCAAATCCACTCACTTCCCTCTACAGCCACCACCAGCACCAAAAGCAGTAGTAACCTTGTTCAGACTGTGTTGTCTCCCCTGAACTACTGCAAATGGGACAGCAGTCAGTGACGTTGTCAATGCACAAATCTCACGTCACTCTCCTGCTTCCAGAATAGCTAACGCCTCTAGCATGTCTCCTGCACCTCCTCCATTCACTCTGCTCCACTCCCCTTGGCCTGATTTGGCTCCTCCTACCTTCCGTGTCCCCTGGTGCCACAGACCTTTTACACACTCCGTGTCCTTCTGCCACAATCCTTCAGCCTTGCCTCAATTCCTAGCAGTGCCTGCTCAGTCCTCAGATCTGGACTCAGGCGTCACTTAGCAAAGAAGCTGTTCCCTGGCGGGGACAAAGCTCCTTATGACAGCACAGGCTCTTTCTCCTGCGAAGCGTCTGTCACAGTCTCAATTTTATACAGCATGTGCCTTGCATTAGTGCCCGCTTCCACCATTAAACTGTGAGCTCCATGAGGTTGGAGATTCTACTTGCTTTTGCTCACCATTTATCTCCAGGACTTAAAACACTGTCAGACTTATAATAGGCACTCCATAAATATCTGTCAAATGAATTGGTGACTACATAAATCACTTTCCCACGGGGTCTTCAACACAGCACTGATCCTCCCCATTGCCTTCTCCTGAGGCTGGCAAAATAATGCAGATGGAAAAAAATAGCCTGATAACCTGTGTGAGTCTAACGCACACGAATCCTGTTAGACTCCAGTATAAAGAACGGTTTTTGACTTTCTGGGAAACGATCCAGTACAAGGAAATATGCTCCAAACCACACTCCTGACTTTGTCCCTAGTCCTGATCCTCTTCCAGCAGCCCCCTGTCTCCATCACCGTCCAGATGGGCAAGCCAGACGCTCAAAGCCACTCTTCACCCCTCCTCTCCTTCATCCCCTTACCCAAGTACCATCACACAACTGTGTCCGAAGTCCAGCTTGTATCTGACATCATCCCCATTTCCTTAGAGCTCAAGCAAAGCTCTTGGTATTGCAGATGCCAAAATCTGGCCACATTTGTGAGGTTTGAATTTTTGCAGCTTACTTACATGACGGGCAGGAAGAAGGTGCCTGGACTTGCCATGTCGGCCTCCTCTCCCATATGATGGGCTCATATGGGGACCTGTGTCTCTCCCAGGAGCTCAGAGCCTGTCTTATCCAGGACAGAGCATGCATTGGGAACGTGGTTGGACCACAGAACCTCCTGCTGAGTCATCTGCCTCCAAACTTTGGAACAAATCCATTAAGGGCAGCTTTGGGGAACCATGGAATGTTTTCAGGTGCCTGTTCTCTTCATGTCCCCTTCTCCTGAGAATCCCTTCTGCAGAAGGGCAGGGCTGAGCTAGCACCATCTCAGGTCACAGTTGAATGGACCATTGGGGAACAACTCATGGAGTGTGGAGAAATGAGATGATCCTCCTGGAACAGGCTGGCTTGGAGACTCTTTTCTCTTGTAGACAAGTCAGGAGGCCATGTGGAGTCAGGACTGGCATGACCTTTCCTTTCTTGTGAACAGAGAGACAGGGCAGGCTGACATGCAGAGAGACAGGCAGGACACAGTACAAGAAGACAGGAGACCACTGGGTCGCAGTAAAGTGAAGAGTATAACCTCAGTCCTCAGCCTTCCATTTCCTGATTCCAGTCCCTCATGAGGTCTGGATGTGTTTTCCACCCTGATATTCCATGAGAAACCCCTGCATCTTTCCAGTGGATTATTATTATTATTTGAGAGGGAGTCTCATGCTGTTGCCTGGGCTGGAGTGCAATGGCATGATCTTGGCTCACTGCAAACTCCACCTCCTGGGTTTAAATGATTCTCCTGCCTCAGCCTGCCAAGTAGCTGGGATTACAGGTGCCCGTGACCACGCTAGGCTAATTTTTTTGTACTTTTTATTAGAGATGGGATTTCACTATCTTGTCCAGGCTGGTCTTGAACTCCTGACCTTGTGATCACCCGCCTCGGCCTTCCAAAGTGCTGGGATTACAGGCATGAGCCACCGCACCCGGCCATCCTTCCAGTGGATTCTAATGTGTGCTTGAGCATGTTGCATACAAACAGAGACAGAGATGGGGTGGGGAGGAGGGTGCATTGAGAGACATGTTTCTTTTCTTTTTTTCTTTCTCTTCTTTCTTTCCTTCCTTCCTTCTTTTTTTTTTTTTCAGGGTCTTGCTCTGTTGCCTAGCTGGAGTGCAGTCGTGTGATCATAGCTCACTGCGGCCTTGAATTCCTGGGCTCAATTGATCCTCCCATCTCAGCCTTCCGGGTAGCTGGGCCCATAGGTGTGTGCCACTATGGCCGGCTATTTTATTTTATGTAGAGATGAGGTCTCACTATGTTGCCCAGGCTGGTCTTGAACTCCTGGCCTCAAGCGATCCCCCTGTCTTGGCCTCCCAAGTCACTGGGGAGAGACATTTCCAAGAAAGAAAAGTCAGCTCTCCTGACACACTGGAAGTCGGTGTGTAAATGGAAAGAGCAGAGGGCCCTGCCATTGGCTGAACTGTGCCTGGTACTGTGCTAGGAACCTCCCATGGAGCACCTCTCTTTTGAATTCTAAGAACTTTCTGTGGCAGATCTTCTTACCCTCATTTGACAGACAGGAATCAGAGGCTCAGGAGGTCAGCCAATGCTGTAGTCTGTAGGTCACACAGCTAGTAAGTGACATGGAAATGGATGTGGAGCTGGCCCTGGAAGTAAACACAGCAACTCCAGTGGCCCTGGCCCAGATGGGCCAGCCGATGAGAAGTTGGGGGATGGCTGGGGTGGCTG
>PVKP010009352.1:24309-68812 GCA_004027715.1 Plecturocebus donacophilus
GATCCTCCCATCTCAGCCTTCCGGGTAGCTGGGCCCATAGGTGTGTGCCACTATGGCCGGCTATTTTATTTTATGTAGAGATGAGGTCTCACTATGTTGCCCAGGCTGGTCTTGAACTCCTGGCCTCAAGCGATCCCCCTGTCTTGGCCTCCCAAGTCACTGGGGAGAGACATTTCCAAGAAAGAAAAGTCAGTTCTCCTGACACACTGGAAGTCGGTGTGTAAATGGAAAGAGAAGAGGGCCCTGCCATTGGCTGAACTGTGCCTGGTACTGTGCTAGGAACCTCCCATGGAGCACCTCTCTTTTGAATTCTAAGAACTTTCTGTGGCAGATCTTCTTACCCTCATTTGACAGACAGGAATCAGAGGCTCAGGAGGTCAGCCAATGCTGTAGTCTGTAGGTCACACAGCTAGTAAGTGACACGGAAATGGATGTGGAGCTGGCCCTGGAAGTAAACACAGCAACTCCAGTGGCCCTGGCCCAGATGGGCCAGCCGATGAGAAGTGGGGGGATGGCTGGGGTGGCTGTTGTGTCCCTGTCAAGGGAAGCAGTAGCATTTGTGTCTGGTGTCCTGGGTATACCCGGTCATTATTTGTCCACACTACAGAATGCATCAAAGATGTTGTTTTTGTGGAAAATTCCTTCTCTGCCCCTCAGCCTTGTATCATTTCCTCCTCTGACATGACAAAGTACAATTAACATTCTAACCTCTGCAGGCAGATGCCAGTCTGACCCATCGCTCAGAGCAGCTTAGATCTGTGCTCAAGTGACTGAGGGGTTGATGCATTTCCCATTGTGGGTTGGGGCAGGGAGATGGGAGCGGGAAAGAGGAGGAGGCTGCTCCCATTCTGGTTTCATGGCAGGAGGCATTTTGCTTTTCCCTCCTGATGCCTTGTCTGTAGGTTCCTACCTGAGGCACCACATTTTCTCAGGAGCCAGGGCTGACTGTGGTACAAGCTGCCCTTTGGATGCACAGCACAAGCCTGGTTTCCATGGGAACATCTCAGGAAGAGGATGCAAGGATTCCAGGCTCTGTGTGGCCTTGGATAAACAATGCATTCGATGTTTTTGAAAATCCCAGAACCTCCCCTCTACCTTCTCTAACACTGCTCACAAAAAGCAGCTGAAATGAAAAATTAGGTCCATGCAGCTTTTAATATGTAGAAGGAAAATCGCATGTGTTTATTTAATAAACCAAGTGTGAGTGGGGGGTTTGAAAAAACATATCTGTCAACCTGCTTAGAGGGACAAAGAATCCTAGGAAGGAATTCTAGTGAGGGGCTGCTGGGTTCCTCCAGGCTTCTCTCTGACACCTGTCTGCTCAGTCACCACCTGCCTTAGCAGCCTCTGTAGTGCAGTTGATGCCAGAGCTGGGGAAACTAAGAAGAAGTTTGCTTCTTAGCTAAGGGCTCATACGTTCATTCATTCATTCATTCATTCATTCCCACATTCATGGAACACCTACCTAGTACCAGGGATTGCACCACTAGTTGGGACCTGAAGAACATGAATGGAACTCACAGCCCAGCAAGGAAGACAAATAATGCAAGAAGTATAAATTACAGATGGATCCAGATCCAAGGCTGAAACGATTCAGGCTCAACCATCAGGACGTTTTTGTTAATGGTCAGCCCTTTCCTTCCTGCCCTGGTGACTCTTGAATGCTTTGGTGCTATAGTTAGAGGAGAACAGCCTTCTTCTTTTCATATGGTTTGGATCTCTGTTCCCATCCCAATCTCATGTCAAATTGTAATCCTCAATGTTGGAGGTGGGGCCTTGTGGGAGGCAATTGGATCATGAAAGCAGATTTCTCCTTTGGTGCTGTTCTTGTGATTGTGAATAGATTTTCACAAGATCTGGCTGTTTAAAAGTGTGTGGCACCTCCCACTTCGCTCTCTGTCTCTCTCCTCCTGGCCATATGAAGATGTGCCTGCTTCCTCTTTGCCTTTCACCATGACTGTAAGTTTCCTGAGGTCTCCCCAGCCATGCTTCCTGTACAACCTGCAGAACTGTGAGCCAATTAAACCACTTATAAATTACCCAGTCTCAGGTATTTATTTATAGCAGTGCAAAAACGGACTAATAGATCATTCTACACCACCAGCTAAGGATTGGAGCCCTGTTGTGGAGCCCCTGTGGTCCCTAGGACTTTGTTTTCAGCTGCCTTTCAGCTTTGGTATGGTAGGGCAAGACTATGGGTTTTAAGCCCCAGATCTGGGGTCAAAACTATCCCTGCCATTTGCCATGTGGGTGATGTCTGAATATTGATGTCCTCATCTGTAAAATGGGAACATCTCATAGGGCTGTTTGAGGGATAAATGAAATAATATGTACAAAGTTTCCTGGCACCGTGCTTTGGCATATGGAAAGAGCTAACTAACTATTGGTCTCCTTCCCTTCTACTTTGTCTAAGATTCACATCCCCTTCCACTTTTTGCCAACTATTTGTTGCTGTGACCTGGAAATGTTGCTGCCTGGGGCCTAGGGTTATTTGCAAAATGGCACCTTCCTTCAAATGGATCTTGCAATGGTTAATTTATATGTTAACTTGACTGAGCCAAGGGGTGCCCAGACTAAACATTATTTCTGGGTGTGTGGATGTTTCTAGGTGAGATTAGTATTTGAATCAGCAGACTCAGTAAAGGAGTGCCGTCTGCAATGCAGGTAGGTACCGTCCAATCTGTTGAGGATCTGCACAGGACAAAAGGAAGAAGAAGGAATTTTCTCCTTTCTTTTCTGCCGCACTGCTGGAGTGGGAGCATCCCTTCTCTTCCTCTTCTGACTGTGGAATGGGTTTTATGTCATTGGCTCCCATAGTTCTTAGGCCTTTCAACTTGGATTGAGCTATACCACCAGCTTTCCTGGGTCTCTAGCTTGCCAATTGCAGATTATGGGATTTTTTAGTCTTCATAATCCCATGAGTCAATTTCTATAGTAAATCTACACATCTCTCTATATATATCCTATTAGTCTGTGTCCCTGGGGAACCCCGACTAATACTACTCCAAAGCAGAGTGAGATCCGCAGCTTCTGGCTGGTCCCGTAGATAAATTGTTTTCTACACCTTAGAACCTTCATGACTCCCCTGTGTTCTGTTCAGTTGTGAAAGAATAGGCAACGATGAGGTTCCTATTTAAGGAACTTAATGAAATAAAGTATATGGGAAAAAGTCTGTTGAAAAGACACTCCCACCCAGGAAAAGTAAAGTGAAGTTCTCCTCCTCTATGCATTTAATTGATAATTTGTTTCTACTATTCCCTGCATAATGTCACTATTCCACTTCTCTGAGTCTCAGTGCATAGAAGGATAAATCTATAGGTATATAAAGCCTTCAACTCAACATTTATGAGGTCATTAACTTTAAGAGAAAGCAAAAGCTGTGTTGAACATGATCGCTGGCTTTTGAAAGGATATGATGTTCAGGTCAGGGCTGGCAGCACAGGGAGCCTCCTGTGAGGTGTGATTTCAGTTACATTTTCTGACCCCAAATCTCTCTCCTTACTGTCCTAGTGCCTGAAGTTCCAAAGTTAGAAGATTGCCCTTTTTCTCTTCTTATGATAATGTCTCCATTCCTGACAAATACAATTGAATGAAGTTGTCATAGTATGGCTATTAGGGATATCCTGGGACACGTAGGAGCCAGGACAGGGTTGCTGACGTAATCTCTTCTTCTGGTATAACTCTATGCTGTTGGCCTGAGATGGCCAGCTGAGAGCATGGCCTGAGGCACTGAAGGACTGCACAGGAGAGGGAGGTGGTGCAGACACAGGGCAGAAGAGTTGCTGATGTGGGGAAACTGTTTAAAGAGACCGTGTTCATGCTTGACCCTTCAGGGACAGAGGCAGGGAGGGTGGCCTGAACTCCATGGAGGCAGTTCATGGGTGAATTGAGGTCAGGAAATCATGACACTGAGAAGTCAGCATGAGGGCTCTGGGCCATGACAGAGGGGGCAAGCCCAGGTGCTAAACCAAGAGCCCCAAGCTGAGGTGAAGCTGGAGGTGGAAAGGAAGGCTAAAGGAAGCAGGAGACTGGACTGGGCACAGCAGACACTGACTTAGATGCCAGAGGTTGCAGTGATGCTCTTATCTTGGAAGCTGGACCATTGAGACCTTCTGCTAGGGGTGGGCTCTTAGGATGGCAGAGCCAACTGGGCCCTAGGAGCACAGCAAAATTGCATGATGACATTTGTGGGCCTGAGGCATGGGCTCCTTTGGTACCCTGAAGGCCCATTGGTACCTTCATGGGCCCCTTCAGTACAGTAAAAAAATATATCTAGTCTTTGTTTCTGGCTCTGGCACAGAGCTTCTGTAGAAAGTAAAACGTTCCTCTTCCAAGTTTCCCTTCTTGCTAAGGAATAAAAATAATAAATGTCAGAAATAATAGTTTCTTTTAAAAACTAACTTTCATCAAAGCCTTCTTGCTTTTTGCTAATAACTCTTTGTTAAGCTCTATCCTATGTAGCTGTTAGACGTAAAGAAATAAGCACATTCTATGTCCTTGTACTTTAAGTGAGATATTTGTGCTAGACGTGCTCACAGGCATGTCCCAGCTCACAGCCTATGCCCCTTCCTTATTTAGACCTCCTCTTTTTCTTTGTTCTCCACTGTCTTTACCTATTTAGAATAGTTTTAAGTTATTAGCCAATCAAGTTCAGTTTAGATTGTGAGGTCTGACTTCAACCAATGGAGATCAGACACAGCAGTAAAGACCCAATGAGTAAGGAATAAATATGCCTGCCTTTCCTTTATTCATTATACTCTCATGGCGAGATGGCTAATGAGAGCGCCCTTTCTACAGAAAGTAAAATTGCCTTGCTAAGAAAGCTTTTTGTCTGAATGCTAATTTTTCCTTGCAGTACCTAGGAATAAGCATCCTGTCTCTAATAGCTTCAAATGCCCTTCTAATTTTCTGAGTGACAGGAGTGTCTTTTGTTATTCATAAGAAGCCCCTTTTGACCACACCTGAGTTGATGCTAATGAGGTGACTTGTCACCGGGGCCCTAGATAGATAGCTTCAGGATGGGAACTGGTCACTAGCCATGTGATTACAGAGTGAAAACGTTCAGTCCTGTGCCTCAACCTCCATAAAAGGAAGAGGCTGAAGATGCGTCCAATCACATGGCCAATGGTTTAATCAACCATGCTTGCATAATAGAACCTCAATAAAAACTCTGAACAATAAAGCTTCTGGGTTGGTGAACAAATTAAGGCACCAAAAGGATGACGGCTCCTGACCCAACAGGGACAAAAGCCCCTGTCCTACCTACCTTTCCTCTTTGTGTCTCTTCTCTGTGGCTGTCTTGGTTTTACACTTTATAATTAACATCATCATAGTAAGTATTGTGCTTTTTCGAGTTCTGCAAATTATTCCAGTGAATTATCAAACATGGTGAGTAGGTTGTGGGAATTCCCACATTTGTAGTTGGCCAAGAAGAAACGTTGGTAGCTTGGGGCTTCCCAAGACTTGTGGCTTGTATCTGAAGTGGAGGCAGTCCTGAGGGACTGAGCTCTTCACTTGTGGGTGCTGAGCTAACTCTGATTAATGTCAGAATTGAATTGCAGGAAACCCAGCGTATCAGAGAACTGGTGTCAGAACATGGCCCCATCCTCCATAAAAACATTAAGAATTATAATTACGTTGATATAAAAGAGAATGTAATCCACCTGAATTCATTATTACTGTGTTTATTAAAAATATCTGATTCTAAGAGAAATAAAACATTCCCATTGGTCCTAGATATTGTACCTGGTGTACCTAGTGGAGAAGTTGACCCTGTCCTTCAGGGTACTTCAAGGAGCTGTGCTGGGATTCTTCTCAAAGTGGTATGAGAATGGAGCACAGCAAGGTGCCCAGGGGAGGGCAGAGAAGGAGGTTGAAGGAAAGATAGGTAAGGGGGATGCCTTCCTGTTGTTGTGGGCTGCCTCCGTATTCAATATGTTCTTTTTATTTATTTACCCATTTATTTTTTTGAGATGGAATCTCACTCTCTTGCCAGTCTGGAGTACAGTGGTGCAATCTCGGCTTACTACAACCTCTGCCTCCCAGGTCCAAGCAATTCCCGTGCCTCATCCTCCCAAGTAGCTGGGATTACAGACATGCACCACCACACCTGGCTAGTTTTTTGTATTTTAGTAGAGACGGGGTTTCACCAGGTTGGTCAGAATGGTCTTGATCTCCTGACCTCGTGATCCACCCACCTCAGCCTCCCAAAGTGCTGGGATTACAGGCGTGAGCCACTGTGTCCGGCCTACCATCTTCTTTTCACAACAACCTGTACCCATACTCTCATTGTGACAGTGATTTTGGTGTTGAAGAGTAGATTTTTTTTTTTTTTGAGAGAGTGGGTCTTGCTTGGTCACCCAGACTAGAGTGCAGTGGCATAGTGATAGCTCACTGCAGCCCTGACCCCCTGGCTTAAGCAGTCCTCCCACTTTAGACTTTTGACTAGTTGGGACCACATGTGTGTGCCACCATGCTTCGTTAATTTTATTAAAAGGCTTTGTTAAAAAACGATCGACCCACCGTGTTGCCCAAGCTGGTCTCAAACTCATGGCCTCAAGTGATCCCCCTGGCTCAACCTCCTGAGTAGCTGGGATTGCAGACCTGAGCAACCTTGCACCTACCTCCTTGAGGAAGTTTACAAACACTGTTTGGAGCTGTCTTCACTGGCATAAGGGCAAATGTCTAATACACTGGAGAGTGAAGCATTATCTTAGCTCAAGCCTAACAGAGAGATTTCACAAAGTTTTAACAAGCTGGACTCCGAAGTTCCCTCTTACAAATCCTACCCTCTTCCTAATACAGCAGTGAGATCACACACTAATTGTGGAAGGGGGCTGGGAGGGAAGGTCATTAAAATATGGAAGACTCACAATCTGAAGTTTCTGGTCCCAAGTTGTCTACTGGCCTAATTGATATTCCAACAATGTCATGGCCAGGGTCTGTGCAGCCCCCGCCCCAAGCCAAACATCTTAAATTACCTGGATTGGCACGCATTCTTTTCCTCTATCACTGTATTAGTTTGCTGTGCTGCCATAGCAAGGTGCCACAAACTGGGTGGCTTAAACAACATAAACATATTCTCTCCCAGTTCTGGAGGCTGGAAGTCCAAGATCAAGGCATCAGCAGGGTTGGGTCCCTCTGAGGCCCTTGAGGAAGACTGTGTTGCATGCTCTCTGCTGGCTTCTGCTGGTTGTTGGCCACCCTTGTGTTCCTTGGCTTGTAGAAATAGCACCACAATCTCTGCCTTCAGCTTCACATGGGGCTCTCCCTGTGTGTCTCTGTGTCCAAATCTCCCCTTTTTATAAGGACACTGTCATACTGAATTAGGGGCTTGCTCTACTCCAGTGTGACCTCATCTTAACTAGTTCTTTCTGCAATGACCTTAGTTGCAATGGCCCTATTTCCAAACACAATCACATTCTGAGGAACTGGGGATAAGGATTTCATATATATTTTGGGGGACACTATCCCCATAGCATATACTTTTATCCATCCATGTTCACTGGGAGGCTCTGAAGAAAGGAAGTGCAAACTCTGGGTCAGAAGAAAAAGTAGGTGAGGACTCTGGCTCAGTGAGCTGGGGAAGGACAGGAACAAAGAAGGACCCTAGGCACACATCGGGCCATTCAGATGCTTCTTTCCTCAAAGATCCTTGGCAGGGATTGGCTTTGAACAGTTTCACTAGAAATGAATGAATTACTAGACCTCCTCTTCTCATTACTGCAGGCTTCTCCATGATTAATAATGTTGCACTTGAACAGTGCTTTGCTTTCTCTAAAAATGGCTTTTCATATTCACAGTTCCTTACCACCTCATGAGAAAAATTCACTTCTTGTAATCCTAAGCCCCTTCATTTCTGAATTTTTGTTGTTGTGGTCTTGTTTTTTGTTTTTGAGACAGTCTTTCTCTGTTGCCCAGGCTGGAGTGCAGTGGTGCTATCATAGCTCACTGCAACCTCAAACTCCTGGGCTCGACCCCAGCCACCTGGCCAGCTGGGACTACAGGCATGTGCCACCACGCCCAGCTAATTTTTTCTTTTTTGTAAAGATAGGCTCTCTTTATATTGCCCAGGTTAGCCTCAAACTTCTGACCTCAAGCACTGCTCCTACCTCCGATTCCCAAAGTGCTAGGATTGACGTGAGCCACCACACCTGACCATTCCCAAATTATAATGGGTTCTCAGTCATAAAACAACAGATACCATGTTGGGATAGTTTTATAAGAAAGGAAATTGAGTAGGAGACAATGGGGAGCTCGCTGACTCTCTAGGAGGGCTGGAGAACCATGTTCACAGGCTGTATGTACATCCAGAAACAAATCATAACTCAGTCAGGGGGACTCCTCGGCTCAGACCGGATTTCCTTTGTTTTAAAGGCTGGATCATATTCCACTGTGTATATATAGCACGTTTTCTTTATTCATTCATCCATCTGTGGACACTTAGGTGGATTCCATAACTTTGCTATTGTGAATAGTGCTGCGATAACATGGGAATGCAGATATGTCTTTGACATCCTGATTTCATTTCCTTTGGATTAATACCCAGAAGGGGGATTGCTGGATCTTATGGAAGTTCTATTTTTAATCTTTTGAGGACTCCCCATACTGTTTTCCTTAGTGTCTCTCCTAATTTATATTTTCACCAGCCATGTGTAAGCATTCCGTTTCCTCTACATCCTTGCCAACACTTGTTATCACTTTTCTTTTTGATAACGGCCATCCTAACAGGTATGAGGGAGTATCTCATTAAAATTTTGATTTGCATCTCCCTGATGATTACTGACACTGAGCATTTAAAAAATACATCTGTTGGCCATTGTATGTCTTCTTTTGAAAAATACCTGCTCCATTCCCCTGGTCATCTTTTATCTTCTTTTTTTTTGAGTCGGGGTCTTGCTAACACCCAGGATAGAGTGTAGCGTTGTGATCCTAACTCACTGCAGCCCTGACCTCCCAGGCTCAAGCAGTCCTCTTATCTCAGGCTCCCAAGTACCTGAGACCGCAGGTACATGGCATCACACCTGGCTAATTAAAAAAAAATTCTTTTAGAGGTGGGGTCTTGCTATGTTGCCTAGATTGATCTTAAACTTCTGGGCTCAAGCGATCCTCCCACCTCAGCCTCCCAAAGTGCTGAAATGACAGGCGTGAGCCACCGTGCTCAGCCCTTCTGGCCATTTTTAATAGAGTTATTGCTTTATTGCTGTTGAGTCGTTTGAGTTCCTTATATAGCTTGGAAATGAAGCCTGGGTCAGGGTTTTCTCAAGGAGAGTCTAGGCAGCGCCTCCCATGTCTGCTGTGCTAGCCTTGGTCCCACGCAAAGGGAAACACCCTTTCAAGAATGCAGAATCTCTTCATGAGATTCTGAGTCCACATCCATCCTAGGCAGGAGTGCGTATGTGAACAAGGGCATCTTGACAGCAGCCGCACACATCCATATCGCACGTTAGCTTGTGTGATTTCTCTTGTTCTATGTGTGTTGGTTCTACTTACCTAAAGAGCTTGTTAGCTCTCCAAAGCTACAGATTATGTTGAACTTCAGCAAACCCAAAGAACCTAGCACAGGGCTGAACACATGGTAACAGCCCCGGGAATGCTGAGCACTGCATCTGAAGGCTCCGTGAGCGCAGACCATCCCTTAAGCCAGGGGCCCACTCTCAGGGCAAATTTCCAACAGATGAGTGCTTTCCTCCCTGCCCCCATCTCTGATCAGTCATTGTTCTTGTCACAGATTGAAGAGGAAAGCAAACAGCGCTTACAAAACCTGCAGCCCCGCTCTTGACACCTCCCACGCAGAAATGCATTTGACAACTGGTTCCCATGGCAACAGTCTTTCTTTGAAAGGATGTCTTGTTTGGTGCACCAGACCCCCACCTCTCTCTTGCTGGGAGTGATGGCCAGTGTTGACAATGAGACCGATGAGACAAGCAGAGAACATCCGAGAGGAAGCCAGCGGGCAGGCAGGGGCTCTCCTTGGCTGGGGAGTGGGGACAGCACTCCAGAGACCTCTCCTCAGGGGCACGCTGGTGCTCACCAAGGGGTTAAAATACACCAGAGAGAGGTCTGAGAAAAACTGACGGCTGCGTCAACAGGCACTATTTAGAGCCACGCAGTAGCGCAGAGTGCACTAATTTGGAAAAGGGCCCTGTTCGCACATTCGGAGCTGCAAGCCCTGCCCTGGAGGCTGCCGGCTTCCTTCTCTTGTTTGGTGTCAGATGTGACCACGGGCGGACTTTTGCCCTCAGTCAGGAGTGAACCCTGTCCCTTGCCTCTCATCCCACTGTGGTAAGCAGTGGGAGCCCCAGGCTGGACGTCTGCTATGAGCAGAACTGCGCTCCTCAAATTTCTTTTCTTTTTCTTTTTTTCTTTCTTTTTTTTTTTTTTTTGTAGAGACGGGGTTTCACCATGTTGGACAGGATGGTCTTGGTCTCCTGACCTCATGATCCACCTACCTTGGCCTCCCAAAGTGCTGGGATTACAGGCGTGAGTCACTGCACCCGGCCTTCTTTTTCTTTGTTTTCGATGGAGTCTCTCTTTGTTGCCCAGGCTGGAGTGCAGTGGTGCAGTGGCGCTTTCTCAGCTCACTACAACCTCCACCCCCCAGGTTCAAGTGATTCTCCAGCCTCAGCCTCCTGAATAGCTGGTACTACAGATGCCTGCCACCACACCCAGCTATTTTTTTGTATTTTTAGTAAAGACAGGTTTCACCATGTTGGCCAGGCTGGCCTTGAACTCCTGACCTCAAGCCTTCTGCCTGCCTCGGCCTCCCAAAGTGCTGGGATTACAGATGTGAGCCACCATGCCTGGCCTGTATTCCTCAAATTTCTGTGTGGAAGTCCTAGCCCCTAGTCCTTCAGAATGGGACTGTATTTGGAAAGAAGGCTTTTAAAGAGATAACTAAGTTAAAATAGGTAGCTAAGGTAGGCCCTACTCCAATCTGACTAGTGTCTTTATAAGAAGAGCAGATGGGGACACACAGACACCAGGGTGCACATGCTCAGAGGAAAGACCCTGTGAGGACACAGCAAGGAGGGGGCTGTCTCAGCCTGTTGCTTTAGCAAAATATCATAAACTCGGTGGTTTATAAACAACAAAAAATTATTTCTCAGGGTCCTAGAGGCTGGGAAGTCCAAGATCAAGGTGCTGGCAGACTCAGTGTCTCGTGAGGACCTATTTCTGGTTCGTAGCCAGAGCTTTCTTGCTGTCCTCACATGGTGGAAGGATGATGAGCTCCCTTAGCCTCTTTTATAAGGACACTAACCTCATTCATTAGGGCTCCACTGTCATGACCTAATCACCTCCCAAAGGCTTCATCTCCTAATAGCATCACCATGGGATTAGATTTCAAGTCATGAATTTTGAGAGCTGGGCTTGGTGGATGCTGCTTGTAAGCCTAGCAACTCAGGAGGCTGAGGCAGGAGGCTTGCTTGAGGCCAAAATTTGAGACCAGTCTGGCAACATGGCAAAAACCCATCTCTAAAAAAATATTTAAAAAAATTAGCTGGGGATAGTGGAGTGTATCTGTAGTCCCATCTGAGGTGGGAAGAATATTTGAGCCCAGGAATTTGAGAATGCAGTGAGCTATGAGCATGTCGCTGCACTTCAGCCCAGGTATCGGAGCAAGAGTGAAACCCCCTGTCTAAAAAACAAAGGAACAGGTCAGGCACAGTGGCTCATGCCTGTAATCCCAGCACTTTGGGAAGCCAAGGCAGGCAGATCACTTGAGGTCAGGAGTTCAAGACCAGCCTGGCCAACATTGTGAAACTCTGTCTCTACTAAAAATACAATTAGCTGGGTCCGAGCTCTTCAGGAGGCTGAGGCAGGAGAATTGCTGGAACCCGGGAGGCAGAGGTTGCAGTGAGCCAAGATCATGCCACTGCTCTCCAGCCTGGGTGGCAGAGGGAGACTGTCTCAAAACAAAACAAACAAAAAAGAAAAAAACTCCCCCAGAACGCATGAGTTTTGGGAGAGACACAAACATTCTGTTATAGCAGCAGTCATTTACAAGGCAGGGAGAGAGGCCTCAGAGAAACTGCTGACTCCTTGATCTCAGACTTTCAGCCTCCAGAAAAGTGAGGATACAGATTTCTGTTGTGTCAGCCACTCACTCTGTGCTATTTCATTACAGCAGCCTGAGATGAAATATAGCTCACCTCTGGGCTGCAGAGACTCCCTTTGTCAGGCTGAGGCTTCAGAAAGACAGCCTGAAGTGACGCTGCTCTACAGTTATATTCAGAATTCAGGTCAGGAGTTCAGGGCCAGCCTGGACAACATTGTAAAACACCGTTTCTACTAAAAATACAAAAAAAAAAAAAAAAAAAAATTAGCCTGGCGTGGTAGTGCACACCTATAGGCCCAGCTAATTCAGAGAGGGTTGGGCTTGGTGAATAAAACATTCTGGCCAAACACACTCCCGTCACATCTTGCTGTGGGATGCCCTTGTGTCCAGACATGCCTGGGATCTGTTCTCTCACTGGATACTCACAGCATTCTGCGAAGTCACTGATGGAGGCCCAGCCATCCACCATTTACAGCAGAAAAAGGCAAAGACAGATCTGAGGGATTCCCCTTAGTGAGGCGTGGGAGGCATCGGTGGGTGCATCCTTGCTTCTTCCACCAGCCCACTTTTACACCTAAAAAAGTAAATGAAATAACACTTCAAAAGATACTGAATATCAGGTGTTTGTAACATTTATGCCATCCAATAACAGGGTTCCCTGAGGTTTAAGGTCGCATCTTGGGTCTCTGTGTATTTCAGCCACTAGGAAGGTGCTTGTATTAGTCCTTTTTCATGCTGCAGATAAAGACATACCTGAGTCTGAGTAATGTATAAAGAAAAAGAAGTTCAGTAGACTCACAGTTCCACGTGGCTGGGGAGGCCTCACAATCGTGGTGGGAGGCAAAAGGCATGCCTTACGTAGCGGCAGACAAGAGAGAGCTTGTGCAGGGGAACTCCCCTTTTTAGAACCATCAGATATCATGAGACTTATTCCCTGTCATAAGAACACCCACCCCTCATGATTCAATTACCTCCCACCAGGTTACTCCCATGACACATGGCAATTACAGGAGCTACAATTCAACATGCAATTTGGGTTGGGGCACAGCCAAACCATACCAGTGCTTACCATGAAGGTGCTTAATAAATGTTTCTAAATAAGTTAATGAATTTATTCTGGCCAAGATTCAGGAAGCTTCAGATTTAAAGCTAAAAGAGAGCTTGCTGATCTTTTGTTCCTAACATTCTCATGCAGAGAAGGAGACAAAAATCTCAGAGAAGTGAAGTGAGTTGCCTGAGGCACACACAGTAAGACAAAACCAGAACCAAACCTAATGTCTCCTGAATCCCTGTTCAGGGGGCTGATGCTCTGCCATTCAGTAAACTTAATATAGATGGCAACTGTATATAGACTCATGTTAGGAGAACAGAAATAACACTCACCTTTGGAGTTAAACATATTCTCTTAGAGACAGCTATAATAAAAACAAAATCACATCAAAGAACGTTATAATCTAATTGTTGAAAACAAGTGAGAAAGAGAACATTTTAAGGAAACTATGAAATACATTGTATATAAGAGAACAAAAATTAGAATTGACACAGAATTTTTGTCAGAAACAGTGCAAGCCAGAAGGTAAGGGAATGACATTTAACATGCTGAAATTTTTAAAAATGTCAACCTAGAGTTCTATATCCAGTAGACATATTCTTAAAAAGTAGAGATCAAATAAGGACATTTCATACAAACAAGCTAATTCATTTCCAGAAGACTAGAACTACCAGAAATTATTTAAAGAGTTTCCTTAGACTGAAGGAAAATGATGCTAGATAGAAACTCAAATGTACACACAAAATGAAGAGTAGAAGAAATGGTAAATATGTGAGTAAATATAAAAGACATCTGTTCTCATTTTTAGTCTTTTAAAAAGAAAATGGAAGACAGAGGACTGTGGATTCCACCAAGATGGAGTAACAAGGATTGAATTTACATTTTAGGGGGTTTGAAACAACTAGAAAAGTAAATTAAATAACACTTCCAAAGATATTGAATATGGCTGGGCACGGTAGCTCACGCCTGTAATCCCAGCACTTTGAGAGGCTGAGGTGGGCGGATCACCTGGGTCGAGAGTTCTAGACCAACCTCACCAACATGGAGAAACCCCATCTCTAAAAAAAATACAAAAATTGGACAGGCATTGTGGCGCATGCCTATAATCCCAGCTACTCAGGAGGTTGAGGCAGAATTGCTTGAACCCAGGAGGTGGAGGTTGTGGTGAGTCGAAATTGCCCCACTGCACTCCAGCCTGGGCATCAAGAGCAAGACTCTGTCTCAAAAAAAAAAAAAAAAAAAAAGATATTGAATATGAAGCAACAAAGGCCAGTGATCTCTGAGAATCAGAAAACAATTCAAGTGACCCTCTGATTGCTCCACCTTACTGCCTAGGGAGAATTTCCAGACTGCAGTGCAGACCAAGGGAACCCCAGTGGAATTCAGAGGTCTCCCTGAGTTAAGGAGATGTGGCTGGGAATAAAAGGAGCTCAAGATAGTCAGAATTCACAAGGCGGCTTGAGTTCACAGGCAGAGTACTGGAGATGAGAGAGGTTTTACTGAGAGAATTCTGGAGATCTGCAGAAGGTCTCTTCAGGTGTTCAGCCAACTCCTGATTGACTCCTGCGTGTGAAGAAGGTAACTAATCCTGGGAAAAGAACCACTTAAAAGGATGAGAGGGAACAGTCCTTGGTGCTTTTAACATGAAGGTGCTTAATAAATGTTTCTGAATAAATTAATGAATTTATTCCAGCCAAGATCCAGGAAGCTTGGAATAGTGGTCTGTTCCCACCAGCCAGAGTGGAAAGCCTCATAATTCATGGGACGTTGGGCAGAGTGTTCAAAGACCGTGAGTCACTATTGGGGCAAAATTTGCCCTAGATTAAATTCTATTTTTGTGGTGTCTAACAATGGTTAAGAGCAAAAATCAGAAGAACAAAATTGTTGTCAAGTAACTTATCCACATTACAGAACAAAACTCAAGAATATGAGATTTTTAAAATCTAGCGGGCAAAATTCACAACATCTGGGAAAAACCACCAAACATGCACAGAAGTAGAAAAATATCACCCGTAATGAGGAGAAAAAGAAACGGAAACTGAGCCAAAAACAACTCAGAAGGCAGAATTAGTAGAAGAGGTCATCAAGACAATTGTTATGACTGTATTCCATATGTTTAAGAAGCCATAGGAAAGAACAATGTATTATATTCTGTATGTTTAAGAAACTAGAAAAACGATTAACAAAGTAGAGATATGAAAGATATAAAAAAAAAAAAAGACCCAAATGAAATTTCTTGAAATAGAAAACTATAAGGTCAGGATAAAAACTGAATGCGATTAAGCAGATTAGACATTGTAAAATAAAATATTAATGAACTTCAGACATACCAATAGAAATAAATCAAAAAGATAAAGAATGATTAATTTAAAAATTATAGAGCAACAGTGATTTGTGGCATAACTTTATGCAGCCTTATTTTTAGAGATGGGGTCTCTCTATGTTGCCCAGGTTGGTCTTGAACTCCTGATCTCAAGGGATCTTCTCACTTTGGCTCCTGGGATTACAGGCATGAGCCACCAGGCATAGTCAATAATTGATTGTTTAATTTTTTTTTAATTTTGAATTTAAGGTATTCTGTTATAGCACCAATAACTGACTGTTTAAACAACAACAACAGCAACAAAAAAATCAACATATTTTGAACTTATAACACATGTAGAAGTAAAACATATGACAACAATAGCACAAAGGCTAGGAGGGAAGAAATGGAAGCCTGTTATTATTGCAAGATACTTTAGTTATATGTGAAATAATATAATATTTAAAGGTAGAGGGTAGTAAGTTAAAGAGGATGCAGTTGACCCTAAAGCAATTATTAAAATAATGCAACCATAGTTGTACATAATAAGCCAAGAAAGGAGCTAAAATAGAATCATAAAAAAACCCAAAAAGAAGGCAGAAAAAGAGCAAAAGGGAAACAGAAAACAGATGGGATAAATAAACACAAATAGCAATATCAATAATTCCATTAAATGTAATAATCACATTACATGACTAAACACTTCAATTAAAAGGTAAAGATTGCTAGATTAGGTAAGATCCAACTATATGCTGCCTACTAATTAGTAACATACATTAAATAAAAAGATGCAATAGGTTAAAAGTGAAATGATGGAGAAAGATGTACTGTGTTAGCACTTAGCAAAGGAAAACTGGAGCAAAGTTGATTTCACAGGAAAGAATAATTCCAGAAATAAAGACAATAATTTTATAATAATCAAGCAATTAGTCAAGACAGTCCTATATGTGCCTGAATCTAATAACAAAGCTTTAAAATGTGGAGACAAAACTGATAGAACTGTAAGGAGAAATAGATAAATGTACAATTTCAGTAAAATATTTTTTAAGTTCTCTGAAAATTAATAGAAAGATAGATTGAAATTCAGCATAGCTAGAGCTGTCTTGAACACTATCAGCTCACTTACTTTGACATCTATAGAACACTTCACTCAAAAAGTGCAGAATTCATATTCTTTTCAGGAGCACATGGAACATTTACATGTTGTGTGACATAAAACTAATCTTAATAAATCTGAAACTGTTTTAATCACATAAAGTCCTTTTATTATAAAGGAATTCATTTGTAAACCCAAACCAAAAAATATCTAGAAACGCCCATAATATTTGGAAATAGCACACTTCTAAATATCCCATGAATCAAAGAAAAAAAAAATCAGAAAGGAAACTAGGAAGATTTTGAACTGAATGAAAATAAAAATATAACACATCAAAATTTATGAGATGCAGCTAAAGCAATACTAAGATGAAATTTTATAGCAGTAAACACCTATATAATAAAAGAAAACAAGTCTCAATGATCTTTCTGTCTCAAGAAACTGAAAAAAGAAAAGCAAATGAAACTCAAGCAGAAAAGAAAGAAAAAGTAAGAAAGATTAGAACAGAAGTTAATAAAAGGGGAAACCAAAAAATGGAAAATTAAAGATTTTTTTTCAGGAGACTGATAAAATTGATAAGCCTCTGGTCAGGAAGAGAGAGAAGATACAAATTAGCAAGGAGAGACAGAGGAACGAGGAAGGTGGTGCCACAGATCTTACAGATATGAAAAGAACAATAAAGGAAATTGCCAAAAAAATTGTGCCAATAAAGTAGGCAACTTCGATTAAGTGGAAAAAAACCTTGAGACCCCCCAAACTTACTCAGGAAGGTATTGATAATCAGTGTAGTCCTATATCTATTAAAGAAATTGAATTTGTAGTTAAAACTTTTTTCACAAACAGAACTAGCTCTCAAAAGGCTTAACTGGTGAATTCTAGGAGACATTTAAGAAAGAAAAAACCAACCACTTCCAGAAAAATGAAGAGGAGGGAATATTTGCCTTCATGCTGTGAGGTCAGTATTACTCTCATTCCAAGACCAGACAGTGATGTTACAAAAAAAGAAAACTAAATACCAATATTCCTCATATACTCATATACCTAAATGAGAAAATTCTTTTTTTTGCCGGGGGGAGGTGGGTGGGAGACAGCGTTTCGCTCTGTCCCTGAGGCTGGAGTGCAGTGGTGCAATCTTGGCTCCCTGTAGCCTCAACCTTCTGGGCTTTTAAGCAATCCCCTTGCCTTAGCCACCAAGTAGCTGGGGCTGCAGGTGCACGGCACCATGCCCAGCTAATTTTTGTATTTTTTGTAGAGATGGGGTTTTGCCATGTTGCTTAGGTTGGTCTGGAACTCCTGGGCTCAATCGGTGCTCCTGCCTTGAGTTAGGAAAAACCTCTAATTATAAGGATTAATTGACAATTATAGGAAGGAATTTTAATATAGCTGAATTAGAAAGTGATGGGTAAAATAGTGAAAAATTAAAATATACAGGAGTTGAACAATAAAGTAACAATTTGGAACCCTACAACCAATATATAGAGAATATAGATTTTTTTTCAACAGTACATGGGGCATTTATAAACTTGGTCACATGTTATACAACAAATGAAGCATCAACACATTTCAGAAAATTACTATGTTCTCTATCACAATGCAATTCCTTGGAAATATCTTAAAATAAAGTACTTATTTTAATTACTTTATTCCTCCCAAAATTAGCTCACAGTTTGAAGAAAAAATCATAATAAAAATATTTAAAAGTTTACATATCAAATTGTGGGATGTAATAAACATAGTATCTGGACATACATACATTTCTGTGCTTGAATACATTTATTTAAAAATCATGAAACATAGAAAACAAGGAACTATCTTCAAGAAGCTATCAATGAAATCATATATTCTACACATGGTGAGAGAAAGAAATAAAAATAAGAATAGAAATTAATGAAATAATGATGCAGATGATTAAAAAACCTAAAAGCTGATTCTCTGAAAAAATAAAAAAATAAAATAGTCAACTTCTGGATATATTAACCCAGAAAAAAAGAAAAGAGAATAAAATGCAAATAATTAGTATTAGGAATGACAATGGAGCCATAACTAGAGAAGTATTAATAATTTAAAACATCTGAAGAGAACACTGACAAATTTTTCCCATACATTTGAAAACTTAGATAAAATGAAAAAAATTAGAAAATCTGAGTTATTAAAATTGACTGCAGAATAAGATAGAAAACCTAAATATTTCAATCACCATTCAAGAAATTCAGTTAGCAGTTAGAAGTTTCTCCCCAATCACCCCAGCTCACTTTCCCCTTCCACGTACCAACTACTTCCACATATTCCAGGTTCAGATAATTTTAAAGACACATTTTTACTAAACCTTGGCTGAAGGAATAGTCCCTACTTATCCAGTGGCATGAAGATGTTATTGCCCTGTCTTTTGGTTTCCATATTTTCTCATGAGATATGAGCACTAATTCCTATTGTTATGCCTTAGTATGTAATATGTTATTTTCCTCTGGCTGCTTTCAAGATTTTCTCTTCCACACAAATAATGTAACAGCTAAGAATACAGCTAAGCATGGAGGTGAAAGATCTCTACTGTGAGAATCACAGAACACTCCCCAGAGAAATCAGAGATGACACAAACAAATGGAAAACTATTCCACACTCATGGGCAGAAAGAATCAATATTGTGAAAATGGCCATAGTGCACAAACCAATTTACAGACTCAATGCTATCCCTATCAAACTAACAATGACATTCCTCACAGAATTAGAAAAAAGTATTTTAAAAATCACATGGAATCAAAACAGGGCTTGTTTAGCCAAGGCAATCCTAAGCAAAAAGAACAAAGCTGGAGGCATCACATTCTCCAACTTTAAACTATGCTATGGGGCTACAATAACCAAAACAGCATGGTACGGATCAAAGACATATAGACCAATGGAACAGAATAGAGAGCTCAGAAATAAAGTCACACACATAGAACCATCCAATCTTCAACAAAGTCAACAAAAACAAGCAATGGAGAAAAGACTCCTTATTCAATAAACCGTGCTGGGATAATTGGCTAATCATATGCAGAAGACTGGAGCTGGACCCCTTCCTTACACCATATACAAAAACCAACTCAAAACGAATTAAAGACTTAAATGTAATTACAGGCATGTGCCACCATGGCCAGCTAGTTTTTGTATACCAGTCAGAATGGCTATTATTACAGGCGTGTGCCACCATGCCCAGCCTATTTTTGAAATACCAGTCAGAATGGCTATTATTTTGTTTTTTTAAAAGATGCTGGCAAGGTTGCAGAGAAAAGGGAATACTTATATACTGTCGGTAGGAGGGTAAAATGGTTCAATCATTGTGGAAAGCAGGGTGGTGATTTCTCAATGAACTTAAACAAAAGTGTCATTCAACCCAGCAATCCTATGATTGGGTATATACCCCAGAGAATATAAATTCTGTCACAAAGACACATGCGCAGGTATGTTTATTACAGCACTATTCACAATGGCAAAATTATGGAATCAACCTAAGTGCCCATGAGTGGTACACTGGATGATGCAAATGTGATACATATACACCACAGAAGACTACACAGCCATAAAAAAGCACAAGATCATGTTCTTTGCAGGAAAAATAATGGAGCTGGAGGCCATGACCCCAAGGGAACTAATGCATTAACAGAAAACCAAATACTCCTTGTCCTCACTTATAAGTGGGAGCTAAACGTCGAGTACACAAGAAGGGAACAACAGACTCTGGGGCCTACTTAAGGGTGGGAGGAGGGACAGGACTGAAAAACTACCTATAGGGTACTGTGCTTATTACCTGGATGACAAAATAATCTGTGCCGCAAACTCCTGTGATACACAATTTACGCATGTTCAAGCCAGAACATGTTCTCCTGAACCTCAAATAAGAGTTAAACACATTTTCTCCTTATCTTTGGTTTATAACAGTTTGACTATGCTATGCTTATATGTGATTTTCTTCATATTTATTCTTCTTTGAGTTGTCTGTTCCCATCCTTATGTCTTATTTCACTTCCAATTTTAATTTTATTTATTTATTTATTTTTGAGACAGAGTCTCACTTTGTTGTCTAGGCTGGAGTGCAGCAGTACAATCTCAGCTCACTGCATCCTCTGGCTCCTGGATTCTCATGCCTCAGCCTTCTTCATTCTTCTGAGTAGCTGGGATTACAGGTGTGTGCCACCACACCCAGATAATTTTTGTATTTTTTTTAGTAGAGACAAGGTTTCACCATGTTCGCCAGGCTTGTCTAGAATTCCTAGGCTCAAGTGATCCACGCACCTCGGCCTCCCAAAGTGTTAGAATTACAAGTGCAAGCCACCGTGCCAGGCCCTAAGTTTTGTGGCTTGATCTTTTGTTTCTGATGTAGGGTGGAAATGCCCGCAGTGCTTGCGGGGGGAAGGCGTTAGGTATGATCTCCTCTGCCTCTCTTCTTATTCCTTCATCCATATTAATTACCATCCCTACCCTTGTGTCTGAGTGCTCTGATCACCTCCTAAGTCGATGCCCAGTTTGCGTATAACCTGCCCACTCCTGTAAAATACTATATCCCCACCCTGATAATAGAGGACGTAGATGTGCCCAGCCTTATTGCTGCACTACAATTTTGACGGAGTCCTAAGTTGAGCCAAAATATACTCTGGCTATGGGAGGAATGCATTTCAGACTATGCCATCATGAATCCTGAAGCATCAGAGAACTTGTGGGCAAGCCAGGTCAAGGAGGAATAGCTCGTAAGTGGTTCAGCTACTGATAAATCTAGTGGTCCCGGTAGGAAAATATGACCTAGGGATTCCACTGGGCTGCCAAGCGGTACCTTTAGTAATTTACGAAAGCCCATACAAGGTTTTGGGTATGGCCTATGAGACTCATACAGCTTTCTTTCTCATCCCACATGGCCACTTGTCAGCCAAACTCAGGCTGGTAACACGGCTTGTGAATCCTAAGAATTACTGCCTTAGCTTTAGACCCGTAAATCACCTTGAACTTGGAAATGGCCTTGTCCTTCTGGATTGATAGATGTTATCTCCAAGATGGCAGCACACTTAGCTCTAGACATTTACAGTTGCCTTAGGCTCATATGGAAAACTTTTATTTTGAACATAAAAAACGTCCACTCACCAGTACTTGGCATAGTGAGCAGGATCGCTAAGCTCCACAAATGTGACTGGAAGCTGACACCTTTGTATGGGATGTTGCCAGGCAGTGCAATGCCACCACTAGTCAGCAGAAGCAGCCTCCCATACTCACCAGCCTGGTTTCCAGTGGCTTGCTTATGTTCACTTACAATATTAAGTTTACTTTCGTGAAAACCGCTTGTTAGTTCCAGAAAGCTTTTATTTTAGTTCATTGTGTTCGTTCGAAAAGCTGTTGTGCCAAGAAGCCAGGAAAGGCCTTCACTGGGACTTTCAGGCCACTGTAGAGCAGGGAGATCTGGCGGGATGGGATGGGGACCCCTTCTTGCCCTTTCCTGCTGTGGGACTACCCGAAGTGGCATCCAGCCCCAGCACCCTGCACAGCCCGGTAACTCTTCCCCTTTGGCAAATTTTCCTTTCAAGGGGAAGGAGGGCAGATTGGGGAAAAGCCTCAGCTGCTGCTTCTGCTGCTTAAAGCAGTCTAGACTATTAATGGACAGCTCCAGCTGCTGTCCTGAAAGTAAGACTGAAATCTTACACCTTTTTTCCTTATGATAAAATTGATTTTGACGTACACTTCTGGAGTTGCTGTAATTTTTAAGAAAGTGCCCATCTGGAAGGTCAATGAACATTTGGATACAGCAAAGGAGTTGTGTCACACAGGTCAGGACCAGGACAGCTCCAGGGCCTGGTATGGTGGGAGGGCTAAGTCCTTCTCTCTCTCCCTCCCTCCCTCACTTCCTTCCTTCCTTCCATGGTGGGAAGGCTAGCTCCTTGCTTCCTTCCTCCCTCCCTCCCTCCCTCCTTCCTTCCTTCCTTTTTTATTTTTTTATCTTTTTGAGACAGGGTCTCACTCTGACACCCAGGCTGGAGTCCAGTGGTATGATCATGGCTCACTGCAGTCTTGACCTTCTGGGCTCAAGTGATCCTTCTGCTTCAGCCTCCTGAATAGATGGGACCACAGGCATGTGCCACCATGTATGACTAATCTATTTAAAAAAATATTGTGTAGAGATGAGGTCTTGCTAAGTTACCCAGGCTGGTCTTGAACTCCTGGCTCAAATGATCCCTCTGCCTCAGACTCCCAAAGTGCTGGGATTACAGGCATGAGCCACCTCACCCAGCCTGGAAAGGCTAGCTTCTGAGAGGCCTACTTATGGGCACCATCTTTCTCTCCAAAAAAGCTTTTCCATGAGTGTAAGTCTTCCTTGGGCAAACTCAAGGAATTCCTGGCTCACCCGGACAGAGAGGGAATAAGCGAGATGTCTGCCCTGATCTTGGGCCTTCAGACCATTCAAAGATTCTGCTGGTGGCTAACATAAATCAAGCCTGCAGCACATTTGACAACACTTGTCTCAGATCTTCTTACTTAGCTTCTACATTTCATCTCAGGCTCCACTCTTTCAAAACACTGGCTTCCAACCCTCTTTGCTATTCCACTTCTGTAGGGCTTCCTTGGATACATCTCACGGTCATTGTATTTTTCTTCCTAGTCTTTGTTGCTTTGGATAACACCTGGCCACATTCAACCCTAAAGGGACCCCTCCCTGCCTTGGGTTGTTTTGTCATTGCCATCATCCAGGCTGTCAGGGCTACTCCACAGCAGGTGGTGGGACAGAGTGGGTGAGCTTGTGCCGGGAAGGAACAAATGTATTTGCAAGTGGGATGGGATGAGAGTGAGCTAGGTGGAATGCTGCTACCACCTTCCAGCCTCTCCTGAGCTGCTTCCCCTCCAGGGACTGCACAGGCCACAGAGGACTTGGAGGAGGACTAGAGTTCAATGCAGGAAGATGGTGACAAGGTATTCAGTAAGGACTCTGATGATCCAGGCTGGTTTGTAGAGATACCGTGGAATGTCCAGAAGGTAGGCTGGGCAGCAGAACACAAGAGGAGGGGTGGCCTGGTGGGGATGGCTGGTGCAGGTGCATGGCAGGTGACACCTAAGGCCTAGAGAGGCAGAAGGCTGATGGCCTCAGTCTCCACCAGACAGCCCTTGTGGAGTTATCCTCAGTAGTGATTCGAGAATCTTGGAGCCTATTTGAGAGTCAGGACGGGAAAAGTGTGAAGTGTAAGGTGACACCACCCCCTGGAGAGTCTGCTTGGGTGAGTGGGAGATGGCGTGGGGTCCCCGGGGGATATTCCTCTTCAATGGACTAGTCTGCAGTGTGTATGGCCCAATGAAAAATGCTCCCTCATTGGACTTTAGAAAAAAAGAGGAGAAGCAATTTTAAGAAGGCCAAAGGCAAGAGGAATTTCCCTCCATACACATCCGTAGAATAAAAGGTGACTTCAGGCCGGGTGCAGTGGCTCACGCCTGTAATCCCAGCACTTTGGGAGGCCAAGGCAGGTGGATTACCTAAGACCAGGAGTTCAAGACCACCTGATCCAGTGAAACCCTGTGTCTACTAAAAATACAAAAAATTAGTTGGGCTGTGGTGGCACACCCCTGTCATCCCAGCTACCCGGGAGGCTGAGGCATAAGAATCATCTAAATTTGGTAGGCAGTTTGCAGTGAGCCAAGATCGTGCGACTGCACTCCAGCCTGGGTGACACCTTGTCTCAAAAAAAAAAAAAGGGGGGGAAAAGAGGGGACTTCAGCTTAGAAAAGCAATATTCTAACTTCCGGGTCATTCACCCTAAGCAGAATAGAGCCTGGGAATTTATCTGTACAGTCACTTTCCTAAGCAAATGAGTTGGTGGTCTCTGAGAGAACTGGCTTCTATCTGTTGTTTCTGTATATTTTCAAAGAGAAATCGATGATGGGGGACCGAGCTCTCTCTTGTCTCCGGAGACATAGTTCAAGTATTCTTATTCAATCATGTTTTTGCTTTCAGGTTTTCTTGCCTAGGGGAGTTCAAGACCTTTGGGCTTTAGCTTCATTTTCTCAACTTATCTCTCAAAAATTTTCAGTGATGGAGTTCCTTCTTCAAGCAGTAGTTTATACAAGCCACGATTTACGAATCAGAAAAACTCAGGATTCTATTAGTATATATTTATTTTATAACTTCACATTTATAACATTTTACTTTGTATACTGTCAAGAAATGACAATGAGACCACTTTCGTAAATACAAAACCACATGAAATTAGAGTATCATGGTATCACTTTGGTCAAACAGTATTAAAAGTACAATTTAGAAAGATAATTGATCACAAATGATACCTTTAAAAAAATGCTTTTCTTACAATCTCAGGATATTCTTTAGTTAAACGAAACCACAATCAGAAAAAATAAGTGATTATTTAAAAGTCAAACCTCTAACAATTGTCAACAGCTGCTGGAAGAGTCATCACAATATAAAAAACAAGCACTCAAATTTACAGTAAGAGGGGAAATGGTTTCTAACACCAAGGTAGCCTGGGAGTCAATGGGAAGCATATTAACTTGTTATCACACAACTGTCAGAACAATAAAGAAGGCATGCATTGAGCAGACAAGAACATCACAAAAATCTTAGTCTCTATGTATTGAGGGCTTTCTGTGTTCCAGATGTCACGCAAAGTGCTTTAAAAGCATTAAGTCATTTGATCCTCATAACAACTGTGTACTCTCACCTTCTTACTTTTCAGATGTGGAAACTGATGTCTAGATAAGCTAAGCAATTTACTTATAGTATGCGCAAATCTACCATGAGACTATACATCAATTGTGTTGGAGCTTTGCCTAGCATGTATAACTAAATGGTGCTCCTCTGCACTGCACTCACACACTTACGTGATACGTGACATACACAGGTCTGATCTAAACACCCACGTGGTGCTACCACTTTTAAATCTATGAACAGTTAAAAGAAGTTTGTATACGTACACAGATACCTATAGGAAGATTTGCTCCACGGTCTACACAAAATGAGCCAATCTGGAAATAAAAGCAAACCTGGTGGTGAATGCTAATGTGCTAAAATTTGGTTGTCAGCCCATTTTTAATCTAGCTGTTATTTACTAGAGAGTCAAAGAGTTTAGGCTGGGTGCGGTGGCTCATGCCTGTAACCCCAGCACTTTGGGAGGCTGAGGTGAGCAAATCACTTGAGGTCAGGAGTTCAAGACCAGCCTGGCCAACATGGTGAAACCCTGTTTCTACTAAAAATACAAAAATTATTTTGTATTTTTCCAACACTGGGGACTTCTTGAAAGCAGAGCTTAGGTTGAGTCATCTGTGTCTTCAGGGCCTGACACAGCATCTAGTTCTGGGACCATCTATCTGACACCTGGTGGAAAGGCAGGAATGCTTCTCAGGTTAAAACAACAACAATCACAACAACAACAACAAAAATCTGCAGGTAGAGATGATCCTATTCATTGAGTGATGACACTTTTACTGGAGTTATTTACACAAAGGGTTAGTTAGCCTTTTACCTGTCTAGACCATTTCCTCATGTAGACTGGAACCTCTCTGAGGGCAGGACCCATTTTGTAGGTTTATAACTGCTCAACTGCAGGTTAGAGCTGTAGTCTTGTAACTCCTTGTACAGAGAGAGAATTTCTGTACTCAGAGAGAATTTGCTGATTTGAGAAAGGAAAACAGCTGACAAGTCAAATAGCTTTATTTTTCAAACATAATTACAAGAGGTTTTTTTTTTTTTTTTTTTTTTTTGACTGCCAATTCTTTCTTCTATGGTATAGGCCACCTCTAGTCTACTTGGGATTACATAAAGCAAATTGGAAGTACAAGTGTTTCAGATTCCTTCAGATTTACTATCTAATATTTGGAGTCTAATGTCTTGTTCATTAATAATCTACATAGAGTCTAAGAAACTCCTATATATATTTTTTTAAAAAAGAAAAATCAAGGGCTGGCCATGGTGGCTCATGCCTCTAATCCTAGCACTTTGAGGGGGCTGAGTTGGGCATATCGCTTGAGTCTAGGTGTTCCCGACCAGCCGGAGCAACACAGTAAAACCTTGTCTCTACTAAAAATACAAAAAAAAAAAAAAAGCTAATTGTGGTGGTGCATGCCTGTAGTCCCAGGTACTTGGGAAGCTAAGGTGTGAGGAACACCTGAGCCTGAGCCTGGGAAGTCAAGGCTGCAGCGAGCTGAGATTATTGTGCGTCTGTCTGCACTCCAATTGGGTGATGATAGTGAGACCCAAGAAAGAAAAAAGAAAAATAGGAAGGAAGGAAGGAGGGAAGGCAAGGAAGAAAAAAAAGGAAGGAAGGAAAGAAAAAAGGAAAGAAGGAAGGAAAGAAAAAAGGAAGGAAGGAAAGAAAAAAGGAAGGAAGGAAAGAAAAAAGGGAGGAAGGAAGGAAAGAAAAAAGGAAGGAAGGAAAGAAAAAAGGAAGGAAGGAAGGGAGAAAGGTCAATAAGTGGGTTTCGTGCCTTGATTTCAGTCCCATACATTAAAGAAAAAAATTCTTTAAAGGTCTTAGCCTAGTAAAGCGCATGTCCCTAGGCCCACTGGCTGTGCGTCCTGCACCCAGGTGGTTTTCAGTCCTCCCCCTCATGATCCCAGCGGCCATAGCCATCTCCTACCTCTGGCTCTTCAATATTCTCATTCTGAAAGGAGGCCTCTTCCTCCTCCTCTTCCCGTATTACCTTCATCAGCTCAAGGAAGCTGGGGGGCGGGCCCTGATCCTTCATCTCCCTAAGCCGGCACCACAGCGTCTGGTTAAGAGTGGCCCCGGCCAGGACCTGCTCCAGGCGGACCTGGTCCGCGATGCGCCGCGGGATGGCGCGTTTCTCCACGGCTCTCCGGAGCAGGGTTTCTAACCGTAACGCATAGGCCGACACCTTCTCTCTTTCCTCCTGATAGGTCTTCAGGTACCTCACCTGGGAGGTCCTGCGGCTCTCCAGGCTCCCAAACACCTGCTTAAAGGCCTCCAGACACTCTTCCACACTGATGGACGGGTTGTCCGCCTGTACTATGTGCATGAGGTCCAGGGCAGGGCCCCGCAGGCTTTCCGCCAGCCACCTCTTCTTTTCTGCCTCCGTCACCGGCCACTCTTTGACTATCTCCATGGCCTGTTCCAGCCAGACCTCAAAAGGCTCTTCCTCCGGGGCTGGCTCGGCACTTCCCGAGAACACTCGCAGCTTCCGGTACCTCATGGGTAGCAGGGGCTGAGGCGCGTGTGCCATTGCCTGTCCCAACAGATGGGCCAGTAATTCTGGTGAGATGCAGGGCACGGTGGCTGGAGACACGCCCTCATGCCCCAGGGCTCGAAACATACCCGAGATGGTCTGCCCCTCTTTTTCTAGAAAGAGGTTCAGCCTTTCAAGAAACTCAGTGTCCTGATTAGGGGTCTTAAAGATCACCTTCCAGACACCCCCCTTTCCCTGGACCTCACTGGGGATGGCTGAGACATCAGTATCTTCCAGAAGCTCTAGTAAGACAGCATTGGTATTCTCCTGCTTGCGGAATATCTTGCCAAGCAATCTATACCTGCCCAGAGACTTTAAAGTCTCCTGAAGGACCTCCTGAATCTCAGCCTCCTCGTAGTCCACCGGTATCCCTGTAACCATTAGTGACTTCTGCTCATCCACACTCATTATCCTGCACCAGTCCTCTAACAGTGCCAGTGCCATCGTCCCAAGAACTGACCCACTCCGACTCTACGGGTACCAATTTGTTAGTGGTTGCTATGCACTGACTTATTGAAACTATCCTGGATGAGCTTCTAACCTTAGAACCCACCAGTGAATGGGTCCCAGGCTAGTCACTCCAAGATAGTCACAAAGTTTCCTGGATGAATAACCCTGCCCTACCCAGTGGCAAGAACTCAGGACTTCTTGTTGTCTTTAGACCTGAGTTCTAAGTCAGTTCTAACCACACCTCTGCCTGTAGCTCTGAAGTCTGGTTGCAGATGATCTTCTCAAAAACGCTGGCAGCCACGTGGCACCGACCCTTCTCTGACAGTTGAGGCACCTGGGACAGCTGCTTTCTCCACAGCCTCCTGGTCGCTGATGTTTTGCCTCTCTCCAGTTGGTGGGAAAATGCCTTCCACTCTGGCACCCAGAACTCTTGGAGGGAAGTCTCCCAGCAGGGCGCCTTGGACCCCTAGTGAAACAAGGTTCAGTTTTACCACACAGCACTCTCTTTCCCAGGAAGCATCCGTGATCTAGTTTGGAATGGAACTAGGGGAAGATGAGGGTTCTGTTTCACACTGTGCTTGCATCTGCCCCACTCTGTCAGACCCCTTCTTTGCTTACTGTGACTCTTTTTCTCTCGAGGACTCCGGTGAAATTTGGCATCCCCACTATCACCTTATCCAACCTGTTGATTAATGTCTGAGCCCCAGCTAAGGACAGGATTCAAGGTCTTTGCCATGTGAAAGATGAAATCAGGAGATGTGGCTAAATACCTGTTTATGTGTTCCCGAGCGTTCTGCAAGAGTTGAGGAGCTTATTTATTCACCTTCTAGCACAGGAAGACGTCACCCACCTCCACACAATGATGTGTCTGAGTCTTAGCTTCAGCCAAGCCAAGCTGCCCTGTTACACATAAATAACAAGAATAGGTATTTATGCTTCATTAATATTCAGTAGGAAGACCACTAATGCACTTATTCAAAAATATGACAGTCCTTCACAATGCTACTCAATGTGAAGTTGCTTTACTTCTTTGTTTAACAAAACTAATTAGGAATCACTCAAACACTTAAAAATAGTTTAGGTATAACAATTCAGGGAAAAAAATCTCAGGTCAGACTAAAATTTGGAATTATGAATTAATTCTCTTTTGTTGTGTCTGGAAGGCTTTGCAAACACACTTTTGGGTTTTGCTTTTGCTACGAATGGTAAGTGAAATGGTTTGAATGTTTGTCCCCTCCAAATCTCATGCTGAAATGTGATCCCCAGTGTTGGAGGCGGGGCCTGGTAGGATGTATTTGGGTGGTGGGAGTGGACCCCTTATGAATGGCTTGGTGCCATCCTTGGGGTAAGGAGTGGGTTCTTGCTATATTAGTTTCCTCCAGATCTGATTGTTAAAAAGAGACCGGCATCTCTTTCCTTTCAATCTTGCTCCCTCTCTACCACATCTGCTCCCCTTTTACCTTCTGCTATGATTGGAAGCTTCCTGAGGGGTCACCAGATGCAGATGCCAGCACCATACTTCTTGTACAGCCTTTAGAACTGTGACCCGAATAAACCTCTTTTCTTTATAAATTACCCAGCTTCAGGTATTCCTTTACAGTAACACAAAATAGACTAAGGCAGTAAGTAACTAGCACAACACTTTCTCCTAGCAGTTGTTTCTATTTTTGTTTTTTGAGACAGGGTCTCACTCTGCTGCCTAGGCTGGAATGCAGTGGTGTAAACATGGCTCACTGTAGCCTTGACCTCTCCTGGGCTCAAGCAATCCTGCACCCTCAACCTCCTAAGTGCCTGGGACCAAAGGCACATGCCACCATTCTTGGCTAGTATTTTAATTTTTTTTGGAGACAGTCTCCCTATGTTGTTCAGCCTGGTCTCGAACTCCTGGGCTCAAGCGATCCTCCTGTTACAGCCACCCACAGTACTGAACTACACGCATGGAACACAATGCTGAGCCTCTCCTAGCATTTGAATTTTAACCCATCATTTGAGAAAAAAGAAAAAAGGAGGAAGCCTACCTATCAAGGAGTTTGTTCTGGATAGCCTGTGGAGATTAGAGAACATAAAAAAGTTAAGAGTTGGCTGGGCATGGGGACTCACACCTGTAATCCCAGCACTTTGGGAGGCCAAGGTAGGTGGATCTCCTGAGGTCAGGAATTCAAGCCCAGCCTGGCCAACGTGGCAAAACCCTATCTCTACTAAAAATACAAAAATTAGCCCGGTGTAGTGGTGCATGCCTGTAATCCCAGCTACTTGCGAGGCAGGAGAATTGCTTGAACCTGGAAGGCAGAAGTTGCAATGAGCTGAGATTGCACCACTGCACTCTAACCTGAGTGACAGAGTGAGATTCTGTCTCAAAAAACAAAAAAAAAAGAGTTCCTAATACTTCCCAGTGACCACTGCATAGTGTGTGTTAGGGGGCTGCAGCCATTTCCCTCTTTGCCTAAACATCTTCATCAATTCGAATGGGGGCCATATGCCACAATGCTGTCCTGTACCTCTATCAGTAGCTGCTTCTGCTGTGGGCACATCTCTAGAGCCTTTAGGGAGGTGCTGAAGATACTAGGGGTGCCAGAGAGCCAGGAGGGCAAAATGCTACTTCATCCCTGTGCCCAGGAGTCCCAGGGACCTGAGACTTCTGACTTCTCTATGCCTGACTTTCCCTTCTAAAATATGGGGGCTGGTGTGGGGAGGGCCAGGTGCAGTGGCTCACATCTGTGAACACAGCACTATGGGAGACCAAGGTGGGAGGATCACTTAAGCCCAGGAGTTTGAGACCAGCCTAGACAACATAGTAGGACACTGTCTCTACAAAAATGAAAAATAAAAAAATTAGCTGGGCGTGTGGCACTCATGTGTAGTCCCAAGTACTTGGGAGGCTGAGGAGGGATGATTGCTCGAGCCCAGCAGGTCAAGGCTACAGTAAGCTGCGTTTGCACCACTGCATTCCAGCCTGGGTCAGTGTGAGACTCTGTCTGAAAACAAAAACAAAAACAAAAAAACAACTGGGGGCAACCTTCCTCCCCAGTGGGATATTTAGAGGAAACACAGAGTGTAAAAAGATACTGCCCAGGAAGAAGCATCTCTACCGTCTACAGAATGACTGCCATGCTGTTGTTAGGCTATCTTCCGATGTCTCTTCCTCCTAATGTGACCTGCAGTGTGACTTTCTAATAAAAACATGGCAAGAAATACCCTTGATATACAATAGGGCTACGGATGGAAATATCTAGATATGGTAGAAATAGAAGAACACTGTATTTTCTCACATAAAGGGGGTCACAGGATGAGCTGGAAAAGAAGCCAGACTTTGAAGTGGAAGACCCCCACTGGAATTGTTGAATCATTTAAGTAAATACCCAACCTTGGACCAAGCTCTCTAAATCTGTTTCCCAACCTGGAAAGCAGTGCTAATAAGCATGAATCTTACAGGGGGCTGTGAGTGGGAAATGATGTAATTCAGTTGGAATTGCTTTTTTTTCAAATGCTTTATTCAAATGCAAAGCACATCTGGCCCCTCGGGTTCTCTCGACCCCTCCACTCCTATATTCTTCTTCCTCAGTCTCCCTTTCTCATCCGGAGACGACTTTCTACCATCATGGTGGGCTGATCTTCAAACTGCAACTGGTGGTCCACTAGATGTAACGCTATGCACCAAACTATCCCTCACAATTAGACGGTGGGGTGGTTGGTAACCGCATTTACTCCTGGGCTGACAATGGGACAGGATTCCTGGTCACAAGGCCCTGCGCGGTGGCCTTGGGGGAAACGGCCTCTCAGCCCAAACCCACCCCGGTTACTGAGCATGCCCAGACCACCCTCCCGGGCCGCCAAAGGAGGGGCACCATTTCTGCAGGATCTCGCCACTGTGGAAAGAGGGGAGGGGCCGTCATCCGGCCAAGGCAAGGACTGATACGCAGAAAGGACGTGGAGATGGAAATAAGCAATGAAGGACCCGCACTGACCGTGTTACGCAGCAAATCCATTCCCCCCCCCGCGTTACTTACCACCCCTGTGGCTGTAGCTCCACTACCTGCACAAGCACACCAAGTTCCTGCGTACCTTTCCTCCGCTTGGCCACACACAATTCACGGTACTCACAACCTACCTCCTACTCCGCATCAGATGCGCACCCGCGCTCACTCCGAAACACGTGGCATCTGGTAACCTGGGAAACGCCGCGGCTGTGGCGCAGTGCGCAACAGGGGCGGGGGAACCAGGCGGGGCACTGGGGAGCCGGGAACAGCTAGAGATTTGGGGAGGGGCTTTCAATTTGTCCCCCCCCCCGCTTTTTTATTATTATTTTTTGGTGGGGGAAGCAGAAGAAACCAAATTGCGACACGTTCCTGCGTCCTTTTTGGCGCAGTGGTGCAGAAACGGTCCATGGCGTCCTTGGGCAATAGAGCGGGTCTACACTCCCTAAGACGTGGCACTGGGCTGGAATTCCGCACCGCACTGTTTGCTACACCCTTATAGACCACAGACCTGCGTCTCTCTCTATACTCGTCTCCCATCTGCTACGCCACTCTGCATTTCTTCCCGCCATGTTGTGCCCCCCCCCCGGCCACCACCCGCCGCCTCAACCACGCCAAAGTGGATGCACGAAGCGGGAACCTTATGGTTTTAGTCTCTCTGCTCCCTGCAGCCTGCCAAGGCGAGCGGGCAAACTGAAGCTTGGGTGTCCAGCGTCTCGGCTGCCCCCGTCCTGTGCCACCTCAGTGCCATCCCGCTTCCCACACCTGGAGTAGCCTGGCGCCCGGCTGGTCCCCTTTTCCCATCCATCAGCTCACACCCAGGATAAGGGCGGGAGCCCTAGCCACAGTGCGCCCTCGACCCCGGGCGACCTCCTCCTCGCTACAGGTAGAGGTGCCTTGGCCGGGCAGGCAGGGGATTCGGCCGGGCAGGTGGGGGAGAGGGGCACAGGGGCCGGGGACTGCGCCCTCGGGTCCTTTCCCCGCGTGCCTTGCCCGAGACTTACCCAGGCGCGGAGAGCGGTCAGCGAGCCCTCCGCTCCGCATCCATTAGCTGGTGGTCTGGCCGCTTCACTTCCGGAGCTCTGGGCTAGGGGCGGTGCCGCCCTCCCCTCTTTCTCTCTTTCCCTCCCCTCCTGCCCTCCCCTGCGCGCCGCTCCCCTCCCCGCCCGCGCCCCGCCCGCGCCTCCCTCCTCCCCGCGCTGCCGGGAACTGGCAGCCTCTCCGCTCCCGCAGCCGCAGCGGCCGCCCTCCCAGATCCAACTTTGCCGCTCGCCCGAGCTCGCGCGGTGGCCGCGGGGGGCGTGGGCAGGGAGGGGAGAAGCGGGGTCAGGGGGAGGGACCGGGAGGGTGGGTCGCCGGCTCGCCAGCCCTCCTTCCTTTCTGTGCACCTTGCGGTGGGCGGCGAGCGGCAGCCGCGGCAGCAGCTAGGGGGCTTGTGCACACCGCGAGGGAGACTTAGGGACTGGCAGACGGACGGACGGACGGCGAGGACCCTCTCCGAGCCCGCGAGCCATGGCCGAGAGAAAGCAATCCGGGAAGGCGGCAGAGGACGAAGAGGTCCCTGCCTTTTTTAAAAACCTGGGCTCCGGCAGCCCCAAGCCCCGGCAGAAATTCTGTGGCATGTTCTGCCCGGTGGAAGGGTCCTCGGAGAACAAGACCATCGACTTCGACTCGCTGTCGGTGGGCCGGGGCTCGGGGCAGGTGGTGGCTCAGCAGCGGGACGTCGCCCACTTGGGCCCGGACCCGCAGCCGCCGTACTCGCGGCAAGGCCGGCGCGCCGGCGGGGAGCCATCTGTTGAATCGGGCCGGAAGGTGGAGATCCGGAGGGCCTCGGGCAAGGAAGCCCTGCAGAACATCAACGACCAGGTCGGTGTGGGGGTGGGGGGTGGAGACGGAGGACGGGGCGCTGGGATCGTCCCTCCCTCGCCCCTGAGCCGGGCGCGCCCGCCTTCATGCCCCGCCCTGGACCTCGCCTCCCGCATCTGCACGCGCACCCCCCGCCCCTTCTCCGCGCAGGGTGCGGCGAGGCTCGGGCTGGGCGGTTGGCGGCCGTGCGCCCACAAAGGCTGCCCGCGTCTCCTTGAGCTTGGGAGGTGGGGGGTGGGCACAGGGGATGGGCTGATCCCGGGCTGGGGCGGGCGGTGGTCGCCTGGGAAGGGTTGGCCGCGGTTCCATTCTTCTGAAACCCTCCCGGGCGGCTTCCGATTGCAGCTGCGGCTGGGTGCCCCACCCTTTTTTGAGGCGGCTCTGAGCGTGGGGTGGAGGCTTTGCGTGAAGGCCCGCGGCTCCCGGGTGGTCGGGAGGGGCGAGGGTTCCGACGGCGGCTCCCCGCAGCCTCAGCCGGAGCCTGGTGCGCTCACGTCCCGAGCTCCGAGGCCAGGACCATGGTCAGCGCCCCCCGGACCGCCTCGGAGCACCGCACCGCCCTTGCCTCCTGCTGGCAGCCTGAGAAGAGCCAGGGAGGCCCTGGAGTCGCCCGAGGAAACCGAGACGCTCCTAAATAGCCTCTGTGGGGAACAAAGTTCCAATAAGTGTCTCAGCCAGGGCTTCCCAGAGCGCTCCCCAAGCCGCTATGTGGGAGACGCTTTAGGAACGGGGAAACTGAGTGGGTTATGTTCAAAGGGTCAAAAAGACAAGGAAAGGGGAAAAACCACTCGCATTCTAAATAGACTATCGAAGAAGACTAGACCCCTCTTCTTGTGTTAATGAGGAAAACAAAGGCCAATTTGGTCAACATTGATTTTAGAAAGTGTTTGTCACCCTCTGACAAATATGAACAGTGAGCATTTTTAGCGCAGTAATCGTCTCACACCAATCGCAGTTCTTTCTTTATCTGAGTGATCCTTACACTAGTGTAATCCTTTTCCACAGCCTTAATTTCTTGACTGATAATTTACAGTGCAAAATGTTTTAACACCTTTTCGGTTTCCGTCCCATGCTCACTGGTGAAGATGAGAGGTCAATGAATGAATGATTATTTATTGAATACCTATTGTGTGCCTTGCCTTGTAGGGCAGGGGGAAGGTTAGTTATACAAAGTGCAAGAGGTTTCTTCTCGGGGGGGCTTCCAGAGTACTTGGGAGTGGTCTATACATATTCACCGAGGGATTCCACAAGGATTTACATTTGTGTACTTACGGTGACAGAATTTGAGAACAATTCAGAGTCGGTGATGATGCTTGGGGCATGATGTGACATTGAATTTTACAGCTTTTGACGTTTGTAGGATCAAGTCTAGGAAAAATAAGTCATCTGTAAAAGATGACACAACTAATAATTTATATCCACTCCCAGGCCTACCCTCTAATATATTCATATAAGGGAGTGTCTCAAATCCAAAAAACTTGCTTTGTTCCAAGTGATCAGACAATTGAAGTAAAAGTTTCTAATAATGTAACTTATACTGAAAGCTGAGTGAGTGTGTGTGAAACACTTCCCTATATGAATATACTGGATGAGGGCCAAAATCATATAGCATCATGGTTCAGTGAGTAGCCTCATGCATGGCAAGTTATGCTGGTGATTCTCATCTCCTAGAGGAAGCAGAGAAACAATTGAGGAATAAAGAAGAGATCATGTAAAAAATGGCAGATTGGCTGGGTGCGGTGGCTCACGCCTGTAATCCCTGCACTTTGGGAGGCCAAGGCGGGTGGATCACCTGAGGTCCAGAGTTCAAGACCAGCCTGACTGACATGGAGAAACCCAGTTTCTACTAAAAATACAAAGTTAACCGGGCGTGGTGGTGCATGCCTGTAATCCCAGCTACTCGGGAGGCTGAGGCAGGAGAATCGCTTGAACCTGGGAGACAGTTTGCAGTGATCTGAGATGGCACCATTGCACTTCAGCCTGGGCAACAAGAACGAAACTCTGTCTCAAAAACAACAACAACAACAACAACAACAACAAACAGATCAGGGGATAGGGTTTGAAAGTGGCCACCCGTATCATGACAGAAGTGAATTAAAACTCAAGTTTGAAAGCCATGGTTCCACTGTGTTGAATAACACTTCTTTTTTCTTGGCCATTTGGAAGCTTAGATGTTTGAAATTCTAAATTGTAAATCTAAGGCACAGAGAGGGGGAGATTTGAAGAGAAAAATACTCAAACAAACTTCAAGGGAGTTGTAAACTGCAATCCACACTGGCTTCAGTTGCCCAGTTATTTGTAATAGAGGGCGATTCTAGCTTGGCCTTCCTGCAGCCCCTTCCCCTGAATTGTCAAGTTTAATCTTGCCTTACCATATAAGGCCTATTCAATGAGATGTTGTCATTCATGACTAAGATCATTTACCTGGATCAGTACTTGCAATATTTCAATATTTCATGTCTATACAAAAGGGCAAAGACTGTGGGTGTACATGTGTTTCAATCATACAACAATAATGATTTCCAAAAAGCACAATTGGCCCACCAATTTGACTGAGTTGATTCGTTACTACTTAGTTTTCAATGAATGAGCCAGGTAAGTGCTAGCGTCTCTGTGCGTTCTAATTGGAAACCCTGGCACAAAGAGAGGTGGGGGAGATGGAGAGTGGGTGGATCCTGGGACCCTGACTCATGCCATCCCTCCTCTCTTGCAGCTGTATTTATGTGTTGTTAATGTACAGTCAGACGTGACTTTGCTCATCTGTTGCACTAAGAGACCTGCTGTTCCCCTACAAGGCTTTGGGAAGGGAGAGAACAGGCTTCCTTACCCACCTGCCACGTGGGTCCTGGAAGATGAGAGATGTTGGACCTGAGCATTTGCAGGAACTAAATGAAATTGTGTTTAGAGTGTGAGCCAGACAGCACCAGAAAGCAATGGGTGTGGCTTGACTTGGCGTGTCAGATTTTGGCGGAGTAAAAGAGCTAGTACAATGACTGTGTATGAGGAAAGCGTCTATCTTGTTACACTCTTTTCCCTGTAAGTCCACTTTGGCCTGCAGTGAGGTTACATTGATTACCACTGTGAAAGACTCTGAGCCGCTTGGAAGAGAGAGAAGAAAGGTGTCTCTCTTGGCCCAGGCCTCCCTTGTCAGTGCCCAGGGGTTCCTGAGCCTCTTCTCTTCCTCCTAGGAACTTCCTCCGTTCCACCCCAAACACAGTGTAGCCAGAACCAATGGCTCCACCAGGGATACTGGACCATAAGGATACTTTCCAAAGGGGCCTCTAGGCCCTTCTCTCAGCAGCAAACAACCTATGCAGGCTGGAGTGACAGGGAATGATCCTCCTCCTCTCCAGGGCAGGTGCCACTGAGTGAACTGCAGAGCGCTGCTGAGCTTGGCAACATCACTGAGTCTGTGAAGTGCTTTCTGGTGCTCTCTTCCATCTGGGTCCCTGTGTGGAGTCTCTCTGGCCCTGGGAGCCCCCCTCTAACTGTTCAACATCATTCCCACTCTATCCCCTTAGGATGCCCCTTCTAGATCTTTTTTCTTCCAAAGGACAACAGGTTCTAAAATCACTCTTTGCCCTCCCTTCTGCCATTCAGAATGCTTAACTTGCATTTATCTTAGTTAAAGTGAAATTCTAAGGATTAAAGCGATCTGCTTCTTAGGCGAATGACTGATGCCTCAGTTGTCCCCAGAGATACGTGTTTGATAATAGACTGCTCTGTTAAACAAAATGAATGTGTAGTTAGTGGGGTGTGTGGTGGAGATTTGGCTGGAAGCCTGAAATAAAGGCAAAACCTTGACAGTTTACAGGTCATATCAGTTCAAAACAGGAGATATGAGCATTTGTGTGTTCAGGATTCAGAAAAACCTAAGACCCACCCGGATTTGAAGGGAGGAAAGCAGGGCGAGGGGTACTTGGAGAGGGGAAAGAAATGATCAAAATCCATAATTATTGTTTGCTCTTGATTTCCCAACTGGTTGTTGAACTAATCATATAATTAGTTAAGTTAAAAAATAATTTTTACGTAACATAAAATTTGTAACATAATTTGCCACTTAAAAATTCAATTTTTAAGTGTACAGTTCAGTGGTGTTAAGTATATGCACATTGTTGTGCACCTGATCTCCAGAACGTTTTCATGCCCCCAAACTGAAGCTGTGTACCCATTAAACACCAACTTCTCATTCCATCTTCCCAGCCCCTGGCAACCACCCTTCTCTTTTCTGTCTCTGCCAGCTTGACTACTCTAGATTCCTCACATAAGTGGAATGACACCATGTATGTTCTTTGTGACTGGCTTATTTCACTTAGCATAATGCCCTTAAGGTTCATCAGTGTTATAACATGTGACCGAATTACTTCTTTTTTTATGGCTGAATAATATTTCTTTTTTTTTCTTTTCTTTCTTTCTTTTTGTTTTTTTTTTTTGTTTGTTTGTTTGTTTGTTTTTTCATACAGTCTGCTCTGTCGTCAGGCTGCAGTGCGGTGGCGTGATCTCGGCTCACTGCAGCCTTCACCTCCCGAGTTCAAGTGATTTCCCTGCCTTAGCACCCCAAGTTGCTGGAACTCAGGTGCACGCCACCATGCCTGGCTATGTTTTTTTATTTTTATTTTTTTAATTTTAGTAGAAACGGGGTTTCACCATGTTGGCTAGGATGGTCTCAATCTCCTGACCTCGTGATCCGCCTGCCTCGGCCTCCCAGAATACTGGGATTACAGGCGTGAGCCGCCATGGCCAGTCTGTATTTCTATAATTAGTTAAATTATAACAAGTCTTTAATGATTAAAAAGGTTGCTGTTTAATTAATTGGGCTGCAATAATTAATTGTGGGAGGAAGTAAGAAGGATTAGATTTGGGATGAAATAGCCTTCCGCAGGTCTGGGGCCTACAACCTAACCAGAAGAAAACTCCTACCAGCTAACCAGCATCTACCATCTTTCTCCTTGCAGCTCAAGGATAGAGAAGAGAATTGCTGTCATTGAACAGCCAGTGACAACTTCTGGCCATGACCTTTGCATAGTTGCATATGCAACATTGTGTGGTTCACAAACTCATGGTTCTGTACCGTGGAAATCAGGGCGGAGCTGAGGAGTTTTTACAGCCTAGTAAAGACAGGCCACATTCCAGGGTTCTTTGGTGCATGCATCCCTCTCTACTTTCTTGAGCAAGAAAGGGAAGTCAGAATTGGTTGTGGATTCAAATGTATACCATCACTGAATGTCAGAGCTTGCAACAGATCTAATGATTGTTTAATTACCTCATTCTAGAAGTGAAGAAAGTGATGTTCCAAAAACTACTTCATTCTTTGGAGCCTAGGTGATAATCCCAAGAGTGGAATACAGGTCTCTTGTTTTCAGTCCCACTGCAGTCCTCTATCAGTAAAGTCGTGTTATCTATGTAGCATTATGTAACTCTAAAATGTGCTTTTAAATTCTAGATTCTACACTTTAGAATGTTTAGAGTATATTATTCTATTAATAAAAGCTTACCCCAACACTGGCTGATACAGGCATTCTTGGCTTTCTATAAATAAGGAAACTGAGATTTAATGATATTTACTTACCAAATTCCTAAGGTCTTGATATTTAGTAAGGGTGTAAACTAGGATTTGAACTAAGATTTCCTAATCTACTGCCATATTTCTTCCAGTAGTCAATTTTGTGGCTCACTGGCTCAGTTATACTGCCAGAGATATCTAGTAAACATAAAGGTACAATTTAATTTTGCAGGCAGAATATTTTACATCCCATTAAACTCTGCATTTTCTTTTTCTTTTCTTTCTTTCTTTCTTTTTTTTTTTTTTTAGTTGGAGTCTTGCTCTGTTGCCCAGGCTGGAGTGCACTGGTGCGACCTTGGTTCATTGCCACCTCCGACTCCCGAGTTTAAGCAATTCTCCTGCCTCAGCCTCTGGAGTAACTCGGATTACAGGTGCCTGCCACCATGCCCAGATAATTTTTGTATTTTAAGCAGAGACAGGGTTTTACAGTCTTGGCCAGGCTGATCTTGAACTCCTGACCTCGTGATCCACCTGCGTCGGCCTCCCAAAGTGCTGGGATTACAGGCATGAGCCACCGTGCCTGGCCTAAACTTCTTATTTTCTATTGGCTGAGTCCTGTGCTAAATGCTTTGCATGCATTATTTTATTAATTCTAAGTTGACTCTATTAAGTAGTTGTTACTCTTATTCTTATTTTGTAAATGAAATATGTAAAGGTAAAAGTAATTTGTACGGTGATATGGTTTGGCTGTGTCTCCATCCAAATCTCATCTTGACTTGTATTCCCATAATTCCCACGGTTGTGGGAGGGACCCAGGGAGAGCGAGCTGAATCCCAGGTGCAGTTTCCCCCAGACTGTTCTCGTTGTAGTTAATACGACTCACAAGATCTCTGGTTTTAGAAGGGGTTTCTCCTTTTGCTTCGTTCTTATTCTCTCTCTTGCCTGCTGCCGTCTAAGATGAGCCTTTCACCGTCTGCCATGATTGTGAGGCCTCCCCAGACATGTGGAACTGTGAGTCCATTAAACCCCTTTTTTCTTAATAAATTACCCAGTCTCAGGTATGTGTTTACTAGCAGGGTGAGAACAGATTAATACATAAAGCTACTTACTAATGAAAAGCCACAGGCAGGGTTTGAACCCAGGGATATGGGACTAACTAGAGAGCTTTTTAATCACTCTGATAATATACTGATTTGCTTTTGATATTTATTATTTTTACTCATTTTATCTTCAAAGAATGTATTGTTGCAAAAAACTTCTGAATGCTTATTTATTTTTTTGCACTGTACTCTTTGGAACCATTTACAAAATGGACTGTTGATTTGTCTTTATCAATGTGCCCTAAACTGCTGACATTCTGTCCATCATTTTTTAAAACACAAGAAGTGTCTTCAAATATCCCTGGGACACAAGCCAACTGCGACAGTATGAATGACATGATTTTCTAAGATTAGAAATTAGAGAAATGCGATGACAGTGTAATTTTTATACTTGATGTAAATTATTGTCTTAGTCAGCTGTGATAACAAATTACCATGACCAGGTGGCTTAAACAAGAAACATTTATTTCTCATGGTCTGGAGGTTGGGAAGTCAAGATCAATATGCTGGCAGGTTTGGTGTCTGATGAGGACCCACTTTCTGGGTTCCAGGTTGCCATCTTCTCCTTGTGTTCTTACATGGTGGAAGGGGTCAAGGGAGCTTTCTGGGGTCTCTTTCATAAGGTCACTAGTCCTGTTTATGAGGGCTCCACCCTCATGGGCTATGCACCTTCCAAAGGCCCTATCTACTAATGCTATTCCATTAGGGGTTAGGATTTCAACACAGGAATTTTGGAGAGGGGAACACAAACACCAAGTCCGTAATAATCACAAACTACAAGCAAATGAAACTAATGAGAGTCGGCAATGAAATCATCGGCAGGTCGGGCTGATGGACACTTGATTTGGTTGGTTGCAGCTGGTGGTAACCTAGTACCACAGGTACTGCACACAAATACTGTCTTGGGGCTTGTGTTTGTTTTTGAGCATATACAGATAATGTGCATGGGCTCTGATTCTGCAGCTCTGCGTTCATGGGCTGGGCAGAAAGCAGTGAGTGAAGCCAGCTGGTAGTCCTCCCTCTGCTATCGACTAACCATGTGACCTGCCCAGTCATCTGATCTCAGTGCTCATCAGGCTGTCCCGGGAATCTCTAACGCTCCTTCTATCCATTTCCACTAAAGGCTCTGAAAGAAAGCTATGCTGCCCATGGCTGTTCTTTTTTTTTTTTTTAATAATCAAGGCAAAATTCACATAAAATTCTCATTTTGGCTTTTTTGACATGCACAATTTAATGGCTTTTACTACATTCACGATGTTGTGTAGCCATTGCCACTGTTTAATTCCAGAACATTTTCATCATCACTCCAAAAGAAATCTTGTACCATTAAGCAGTCACTTTCCTTTTCCCACTCCCTGCAGCCCCTAGCAGTCACTAATCTGCTTTCTGCTTTTTGTTCTCAGTGGATTTGCCTCTTCCAGACATTTCATAGACACGGAACCGTACAATATGTAGCCTTTTGTGTCTGGCTTTTTTCACTTAGTATAATGTTTTCAAGGTTCATCTTAAACGTATGTTTTCAAGGCCAAGCACGGTGGCTCATGCCTTTAATCCCAGCACTCTGGGAAGCCAAAGTGGGTAGATCGCTTGAGGTGAGGGGTTCAAGATCAGCCTGGCCAACATGGTGAAACCCCATCTCACCAGAAATATAAAAATTAGCCAGGAACAGTGGCACAAGCCTGTAATGCCAGCTTCTCAGAAGCTGAGGCATGAGAATCACTTCAACCTGGGAGGCAGAGGTTGCAGTGAGCTGAGATTGTGCCACTGCACTCCAGCCTGGGTGACAGAGTGAGACTCTCTATCTCAAACAAACAAACAAATGTTTTCAGTTTTCTTGTGTTCTGCCTAGGAGTAGAATTGGTGGTCGTATAATAACTCTGTCTAGCTCTTTGAGGAACTTCCACACTCTTTTCTACAGCAGAATGCACAGCAGCTGCACCATTTTACATTCCCACCAGCAGCCTTCGAAGGTTCCAGCCTCTGCACATCCTTGCCAATACTTGTTATTTTCCTTATTTTGATTATAACCATCAAATGGGTGGAAGTTGGTATCTCATTGTGGCTTTAATTTGAATTCCCTAATAACGAATAATGTTGAGCATCTTTTCTTGTTCTTCGTTGGCCATTTGTATGTGTTCTTTGGAGAAATGTCTGTTCAAATCTTTGTCCATTTTTTAGCTGGGTTATTTGTCATATTGTTAAATTGTATGGATTCTTTATATATTCTGGATACTAGGCCCTTATGAGATACAGGGTTTGCAGATATTTTCTCCCGTTCTGTGGATTGTCCTTTTAGTTGCTTGATGGTATACAAACGTTTTAAATTTTGATGAAATTGAATTTATCTATTTTTTTTCTTTTGTTGCTTATGCTTTTGGTGTTATATTATCCCCTGCTGTTCTTAAAACTGCTGGTCATCTGAAATCTAGCAAAGGAGTTCCAGTACCTGATTTACTAGAATCATATTCATGTAACTAAATCCTTGGGGAGCTTTAAAATTCATTTAGTATAGCATTTGCAGTACCTCAGTATTACTGAGTGTTTGTACATGGAATAAGCCTGATTCTTCTATCTGAAGGTCTTGTTCATATGTAAAAAACTCCTTCTTTGTGTGTGCATATATATGTATGTATACAGACATATGGGTATATATATATTTTAATAAAATTCAAAATTTGTTTTCTAATCCAGTGATTTGGGAGTGGCAGGGATGGTGTTGAGGAAGGCAGCAACCAACAAGCTGAATTTTAAACTAATAAATTTGGGAAAATAAATGAGTTCAATTTAAAACATTACATTGTAATGACATATACATAACATAAAATTTACGATTTTAAATGTACAGTTCGGTAATGTTAAGTATATTAACGTTGTGCAGCCGATCGTCAGACTTACTTTCATTCCACAAAACTGAAACTTTGTACCCACGAAGCAGCGACTCTTCATTCCCCTCTCCTCTCAGCCCCTGGCAGTCACCTTTCTACTTTCTGTCTCTGTGCATTTGACTTACTTTAGGAGCCTCATGTAATGGAATCAAAGAGTATGTGTCCTTTTTTGACTAGCTTATTTCACTTAGCATAATGTCCTCAAAGTTTGTTCATGGTGTAGTATGTGTCAGAATTTCCTTACTTTTTTTCCTTAAGAGATAGTGTCTTGTTTTGTCACCCAGGCTGGAGTATAGTGGAGCCGTCAGAGCTCACTGTAACCTCGAACTCCTGGGCTTAAGTAACCCTCCTATCTCAGCCTTCCAAAGCACTGGGATTACAGGCGTGAGACATTGTCCTGACCCATAATTTCCTTCCTTTTTAAGGCTAAATTAAAAAAAAAAAAAAAAAACAAGGCTGAAGATATTCCACTGTATGTATAGACCACATTTTGTTTGTCTGTTCATTCATTCATCAATGGACAGATGGGTGTCCATCTTTTGGCTATGGTGACTAATGTTGCTATGAACATGGCTATGCTAACATCTGTTTGAGACCTTGCTTTCAGTTCTTTTGAGTGTGTACTCAGAAGTAGAGTTGCCAGATAATCTGATAACTCTTTTTTTTTTTTTCCTGTTTTCAAGTCTTTAGCAGTTTTTTTCTTTTTTTTTTTTTTTTAGAAAAAAGAATGAAAGAGAAAGAAAGAGGAAGAGATTTTAGAAAAAGAGAAAAGGAGAAAGAAAGAAACAGCAAAAGAAAGAATAAAAAAAGAATGAAAGAGAGAAAGAGGAAGAGAAAGAGGGAGAGAGAATGGGATTCTTGTTTTATTGCCCAGGCTAAAATACAGTCTAAAAATGGGTATTAAAAATCTCTTTTATGCCATTAATTGTGTTTAACAATGGAGACAGGAAGGAATAGGGGATGAAAATAACAAATAAGCAGTCAACCAATATTTTATTTAAACCTGTGAAATGCTATGC